>CM076576.1:12453436-12657161 GCA_034641835.2 Pinus albicaulis | reverse complement strand
TACTGCAACAGTAAACGAGGAGTAAATTTGGAAAGTAAATTAAAAAAAGAAGTACAACTTTAAATCCGAATACTACTGCTAGAAAAATTCCTTATGAAAAGTATAAAAATTAACTACATTGGAGTCTTGAATAAAACCAAAGCTATTTCACATATACAAAAGTGAACAAAAAGTAAAAAAATCCTAATAAGCAGAGGATACCTTGCATGAAGAGATATTTAATCTACACTAAAAGATACAATGAATATTGGAGGACCTTGTGTGAGAGATTATGGTCAAGGTGAAGAACTCCTCACAAATCAAAGGTAAAAGGAGGTTGCAGGTCTATAATAGATGCAGAATCCAAAGAGCAAAGCGAACGTGACAAAATGGTTGAAATGACGAAATGAGACAAGAGGTGGAGTAGTCCAAAAACCTTAGGGTTTCTACTATAGATCTCTACCGTCGATTTCAGCACAAACCTCGTGTGTATAAGTGGGACATCGAAAGGAAAAGTGGGCCATGTGAAGCCCATGTGAAGTGGCCACATGGAGGCCTAGAAGTAGGCCAACTCAACCTGTGGGGTATGAGGAATTAAAAAAAACATTAAACTCATAATATATTTCTTACTTACCTTATATTTCATATATACTCCAAAGTATTGCGATGTGAATTAATGTGAAAACAATACGTTATGTATATGGAAGCAGGTAAATACAAATAAGCATGGTATGGGGAATATGTTAGTTAACTATATGTTAGTATCGGTAAGGTTTAGGGGTAGGGAAATTACATAAGGGAGTTATGTTATATTAAATGTTAAGGAATAATTAGACCCTATGTGAAATACTAAAATGAGGATTAGAGTAAGTGTTGAACCTAATTAAAAACCAAAGAGGAATGTGTAATGCATAAAGTAAGGGGATGACCTATGTGTAAGGAAAAAATAATGAGGATGATAAATTAAATAAGAGTAACAT
This sequence comes from Pinus albicaulis, assembly GCA_034641835.2. NCBI lineage: Eukaryota > Viridiplantae > Streptophyta > Pinopsida > Pinales > Pinaceae > Pinus > Pinus albicaulis. Next base: position 12,656,202 of record CM076576.1, on the reverse strand, counting down.
CAAAGAATCAAGCAGAAAATGTGTTGCAGAATTCAAATAAGGTCAACCAAGTAGATAACATAGTACAAAAAAATTGGAGTTGTTACAAGTGGTATGAGAGCCCAAGTTAAAACTTTGAGCTTATGGGTCTCGACAAAAAATAAAACTCTACTGTAAAAATAAATAAAGTACGATCTAATGTTATATGTTGTTCATGAATATTAATTGTGTTTTTTGCATCGGATTAAAGTGAAAAAATGTTGCAATTGTTTTCATGTCTAACAGAGAAGATTTGTATGGGGAACTAAGGGATGAGGAAGCCCCACTAGATCCAAATTCTCATATGCTGTAGATTATTAAGAATTTGTAGGAGTAAATTGTTCAGCTAAGGACTAGAAATGAACATTTACTGCAAGCCACCAATGAGAAAGAGAGGTTGATAAGGGAATTAACCTCTAGATATAGTCATCATGATGAAGAACCAGAAAGGAAAAGGAAAAAAAAAAAACCCAAATCAAAGAGGTTTGAGAGTGGGGAAGAATTTGGTAAAATAGATTCAAAGTCTAAAAAGAAAAAGGAGCTACGGGCGGAATTCTACAAGATCAGGCCTCCAACCTTTGATGGGGATAAGGAAGAGGATGCAGAAGCTTGACTCCTAAATATTATAAATACTTCCAGGTATATGAATAGAGAAGTAATTTGAAAGCAAGATTTCCAATTTACCAATTGCAAGGTAAAGGCACAGTTTTGTGGGAAGAGGCCAAAATCATAGACTTACTTGATGAAAAGACTATTTCAGGGGAATAATTTCAGGATAAATTCAAATATTGATACCTCAATGAGAGGTATTATGACGACAGAGCTAAGGAATTTCATGATCTATAACCTCGACAACTCACTATTGATGAATTCATAACGAAGTTCACCAATATAATTCATTGTGTGCCATACATAAGGGAAGAAAAAGCTAAATTACAAGGATTTCTGAATTTTTTTCCCACTATTTAGAAAGAAGGAATTGAATTTGACAATCCTAAAAATATGGATGAGGTTGTTCGGAAAGCATGACTGTGCTACCAGCCATTTAAAGCCAGGAATGATCAGCTAAAAAGCTGGCAAAATAAGCAAAAAGGGAAGGCTAAAGCAAGTTCAAAAATATCCAAACCAGCATATCTGAAGAATTTTTGGAAAAACCACGAGCGAAAAAGGTTTAATAAGAGTGGTGAGAATCAGACAACACATTCCCACACTGGTTGAAAACCCATGGAAGGGAACATCAAGCGAGAAAATATGGTAAAGGAAAAGGAACCATTGAAATTTTGGGGATGCGGTTAGCCTCACATGTTGCGAGACTTTCCACACAAAACTTGTGTAATTCAGAACATTAAATCAGTGCAGGAATCAACCACAATGAATGTAATTTCTCGAAACATTCCTTGGATTAGTGCAACATTAGAATACAAACATGTTGAGCATCAATCAACTATGATTGAAATTGATGGTATCATCTCTGACCAACTTGTGTCTATTTTAATTGATCCAGGAGCTAGTCTAAGTTATATCAATCCAAACATAGTGGAAAAATGTAAACTAACAACAACAAAAAATTCAGCACTCTTGACTGGTGTAGTTTGCTACAGGGAGAAAGAGAAAGGTCACACATAAACAACCCAAAATTTCTTTAAATTTAAATGGGTACATTACATATTTTAATTTAAAAATCCTTCCTTTAGGATCTTATGACCTCTTAGTTGGAATCGATTGGCTGGAATAGCATAAAGAAATAGTAATTTTCCTTAAAAAAATAATGAGTTGTATTGATACTCTAGGAAAGTCTCTTGTGTTCAAGGGGAAACCTAAGCCTGTGTCCATTAGACAAATTTCTGCATTACAACTAAATTGGACAACAAGGAAAGGTAGTCCACTGTATGTTGTCTAGATTGAAGATTTGGAACAGCAAGCAGAAAATGAACCTATAGAAAACTTTCTGGTGATCAGAGATATTGAGGATGTATTTCCTGACGAAATTACTCAACTTCCCCCTCAAAGAGACATTGAATTTTGTATTGAGATGGTTCTAGGGGCGCCTGAGTTTCCCAAACACCTTATAGAATGATTACTCTTGAACTATTAGAAATGAAACTTCAATTACATGGATTTTTAAACAAAGGGTACATTAGACCAAGTGTGCCTCCATGGGGTGCGCCAGTGTTGTTTGTTAAGAAGAAGGATGGAACCTTCCAGATTTGCATAGATTATAGAAATATAAAAGAGTTAACTATCAAGAACTGGTACCCTCTCCCATGAATAGATGATCTGTTTGATCAAGTAAGGGGGGAAACCATGTTCTCAAAAATTGACTTGATAATTGTTATCATCATGTCTGTATTAAGGATGATGATATCCATAAGACAACCTTCCAAACTCGGTATGGACATTTTGAGTCTGTAGTTTATCCTTTTGACTCATAAACGCCCCTTTTAAGCTCATGTGCCTCATGAACAATGTTCTACACAAGCATCTGGATAAGTTTATGTTAATATTCATAGATGATATTATGGTGTACTCGAAAAACAAAAAGGAACACCAAGAACATCTTAGAATAGTACTACAAACACTTAGAGAACACCAACTGTATGAAAAGCTCAGCAAGTGTGAGTTTTACAAACCCAAGATTCAATATCTGGGACATATCATTTCTAGGGAAGGATTGGCAGTAGATCCGGAAAAGGTACAAGAAATTTTAATTGGCCTGTACCCACCAATTTTCCAACAATAAGATCATTTATGGGTATTGGCGGATATTACCACAGATTTGTGGAAGGATTTTCTGCATTGTCTTATCCCATCACATCCTTGAAGAAAAGGAAAGTGAAATTTGAGTGGAAAACCAAGTGCCAAGAGAGTTTTGAACAGCTAAAACAAAAAATAACAACTGCACCTATTCTAAAAAATTGTGATCCAACTAAAGAGTTTGGTGTGTGTATTGATGCTTGTATAGAAATTCTAGGAGGAGTCTTTCTGCATGGTAATGTAGTAATAGCCTATGAGTCCTAAAATTTGAAGAAGAGTGAGGAAAATTATTCAGTGTATGACTTATAATTGGCTGCTTTCATACATGCACTAAAAATGTCATGACACTATTTTTGGGTAAGAAATTTGTGTTGATGTCTAATCATATCAGTCTAAAATATTTCTACAGACAACAAGATTTAAATGCAAGGAAGACAATATGGTTAGCTTCCCTTAGCGAATTTGATATGGAAATAAAACACATAAAATGAAAGTAAAATTGAATTGTTGATACCTTAAGTCAACATTATCATCAAGTTTTTTCATATACAGGTAATAGTGTAAAATTTGATGGAGGAGGAAATATTCAGGAAGTGTTATCACAAGATCATCAATATGTGAAATTGCAAGAAAAATTACAGCAAGATGAAATTTCAGGATATACCATGAATCTGAAAGGATTGATCAGTTACGAACAGAGGCTTTATATTCCAAAGGCATTTACATTGAAAAAAGAAATATTAGATGAATGCCATAATATACCTTATTCAGGTCATCCAGGTTATCAAAATATGGTGAGGACTTTGTAGAAAAACATGTTTTGTCCATGAATGAAGAATGAGGTAGTTGATTACTTGGCAAGGTGTTAGGAATCCCAACATGTTAAAGTGGAACATCAACATCCTGCCAGACTATTGAATCCTCTTCCTATTCCAAAATGGAAGTGGGAAGTAGTATCATTGGAATTTATTACAGGAGTACCACGTACCAAGTACTAGCATCATCCAATTATGGTGGTGGTGGACACATTAACCAAAGAAACACATTTTCTACCTGTACAGTGCACTTTTGGGACAATCCCAAGTGGTCAATGTTTTCATGAAACAAATCCTTAAACTCCTCGGAATACCAAAGATGATTATCTCTAATAGGGATGCTAAGTTTACATCTGGCTTTTGGAAAACACTGTTTGGAGGAATAGGGACAAAGTTCAACTTTAGTTCAACTCACCATCCTCAAACAGATGGCGAGATAGAAAGGAAATATCATATATTGGAGGACATTCTTCGCATTTATGTGATGAATAGACCCACCAAGTGGGAATATTTTCTATATTTGGTAGAATTCTCTTGCAATAACAGTTTTCAAACCTCCATTAAATTGAGTCCATTTGAAACTTTGTATGGCAGAAAATGCCATGCTCCACTTAGTTGGAGTCAATCGGAGGACAAACTGGTACTTGGACTTGATGCACTACATGAGATCAAGTGGACTATGAAAAAAAATCATCATACAATTAAAGAATCTCAAGACCGCCAGAAGAGTTATGCATACAAGAAACGAATTCATGGAGAATTCAAAGTTGGAGATCATGTGTACTTGAGAGTTAAACCTTGCAAAAGTACCTTGCATATTGACACTTGTGCTAAGTTATCACCTAGTACTATGGGCCCTTTGAGGTTCTGGAAAGGGTGGGGCCACTAGCTTAAAAGTTGGCTCTACCTAGTCATATTAAAGTTCATAATGTTTTTCATGTCTCATTGTTGAAAAAATATGTACATGACCCTTCTCATGTGGTTGACTAGACTTTGATATAGGTGGAAACAAAAGGGGACTTTCTTCCACTACCACTTCATATATTGGAACGAGAAGAAACTTTTCTCGAGAATAGAATGGTAGCTTGGGTGAAAGTGCAGTGGAAGCACTTTTCACTTGAGGTAGCTACCTGGGAGTGGGAAGAAAGTATTAAGGAAGCGTACCCAGTGTTTTTCAATGAATAAGTAGAGAAATTTGCAACATCTATTGGACATTGGGTTAAATGCTCCCCGTGTGTTTCACGACATGGACTAATCGCCTCTCATGGATCCTAACTCTGCCGATTGTAGTGAAGACTAACGCCTACAGGTTTTGGTCTAATGACAATAATTATTCCAACAAGTGGTATCAGAGCGACAGGTCTCGAGTTCGAAACTCACCAGACTTGCGTTGGGGGGGATATTGTTGGACATTGGGTTCAACACTCCCCATGTGTTTGGAAACATGGACTAACCACCTTTGGTGGATCCTAACTCCAGAGATTGTAACAGAGACTAATGCCTGTGGTTTTTGGTCTAACAACAATCATGATTCCACCAACACCGAGGATGGTGTTTTTGTTTTAGGGGGGGACTATGTAATAACCCTATTTACAAATTTTATATTTAAAGAATAAGCCTAAGGTTCAGGTGGACCTAGGGAAAAAAAGTGTATTCACATATTATTTTTTTTTTAAATAATTAATTGTGGATTTAATATTAATGTGTAAAGACAGAGTAATGGAGACTAGGAATTCTTATCCATGAGGATGGACTAGAGTCCCGCGCTTTCCCAAAACTCTCCAGATATTCTTAGAGAAAAATTAAATAAGTAAAATTTATTATATGGGATAAAAATATCTAATAAAATCCTCGGTAAAGTGGAAATTTACTGAAAAGAGGTAAGAATAAAACAGGGCTGGGTAAAAGCTAGCTTTAAAGGAAGATTTTGTGGAAAAAAAAAAGAGAGCCTAGGATATGGGAAACAACTTCCCATAATAACAAGACGCCATTATGGAAACAATATGAGGGAAAGATGGCTTAAATAATCCATTACTAGTGTGAAAAAGGGGTTTTCTACACTCAGGAACATAGGTCTTTGCTCGGGGGAGAGTTGTGGAATAAGCTCGTGGTTGGGAGGAAAACAACCTTTACATAATGGTATGTGATTTTTGTGATTTTCTCAATATGTACCTACTATGAATTTCAAATTTAATTCTATTTTTATGAATTTAAAATGAATCTTAATTTATAGATACAGGTCCAATAGAAATAAGAAATAAGAGGTACAAGGCTCTGTCATATATTATTAGAAACTGAATTCTTGGAAGTTGCTTTATAAATTTAAGTAAATGCTTATCTATGTATTGCACATTGTCCATTTTTCCATTTGTATTTGATAGAGTCTCATCTATAATTAAATACAGTTAAGTCTCCAATCATGTTACAAAGGCTCAAGAGCTTCTATTAGATAAACAATCAGAATTTCTAAACATGGGAAGGGGTCTAAATCTGATGCTTATTAACAAGTATAATTGTAGAAGCTAGTTGTAAAATATCACTATAAATAATGAAAAAAGGGTACTAAACTCTGTCCTGATTTAGGCAGACACAAATATTCTAGCATAAACAACTGTAGTGGTACAAAACATTATATTTCAGCAAATTAGACAACGCTGATATAAAATTCAGATAGCAATGTAAGACAAAGAAAATTTACATTATGTTGAATAAAAAAAATATATTAAACAAAGGATAATTATGATCTAAAGACATATATAAGTCAAATTGATGTATATATATGATGATAAAAACTCATATTATATGTTACACAAAAACATGTAGCCGTCATAATTGCTATACATAAACTGTTAAATAAAAATACTCTTTAAAGAACAAAGGACCTAAATGTTCATGATCCTACAACTTTGGGAATTGTACATTGAAATCAGAAATGCATCGGATTCATAGCCCCTGTATAATATTAACAGCTGAGATAGAACATGCGGAACTAAGAGAATGTCATAGAGTCTTGCATGGTCTAGTGACCGACTCGTGAATGAAATAGTGTGTTTGTCAGTTGATGTGATACATGACGTATGCAAACAATAAATCAGGCAAAAAGTATAAAAGAAAACCCGAAACAAAACAATAAATCTAAAATTAGAGTTATATTGATAATATAAGAAAATAAATCCTATGATTAGGAGTACAGGAGGTAAGAGTATGTCACTTGTGTATACTCTTCAATAATTTGTCTTTGCCTCGTACCTATAGTAGGAAAATGTTGTAAGTAAGGCTATATATATATATATATATATATATGAAAACATTAAAGAAGAAGTTGAAATAATCTCAACTAGTAACCTGAGTGAGGAGGCATATAGGCTTGCCGAAGTGATGGTCAATCCTCGAAGAAGAGCATCAACCTGAGTAGTGATTACCCATGTTATGTTCAAAAAATTAAATTGAATTCAAGAACAACCTATAGAAAAAAGATGCAATTACTTTATGAAAGGAGGAAGCATTGTTAAAAATAACTAAGAGGGATATTCAGGCAAACCTCTGCTCAAGTAAGGCCTTTGTTATCATCCTGCGTAACCCCTACTTAGGTATGCAATCCTTATAAGAAATTAGCTGAACAAGAAGCATATAAAAAAATGACTAACGCAAGAGCATAACAAGATATATTCAAATTGATTATTATTATTCTAATTTAAATTCCTGAATTCAGTGCAGTCATGAACAAAAACTATGAATAGATGGGATAATATAAAGTTGAGTATTAATTACAATTGTTGAGCATGGATAGCATAACAGAACAAAAATATAAACAAGGGAGCTAATTCAGCCACACAACCTCATGGAAATGAGTTGGTTATGATGCATTGTTCCTATACAGATAACATATGTGTTGTATCATAAAAAAATAATGAAGTCTACTACAACAGTAAACAAGGAGTAAATCTGGAAAAATAGAAGGATCCAGAAATCAAATTTAGAATTTCATTCTAGAGGACACGGTACATAAGTCGAATGAATTAGCATACAGTGAATATAAAACTAAAGAAAAAGTTTAGAAAGTGAACCAAAAACTTTATGGAATTCACTTAGAAATAATAATCCATTCCTATTCTGATATATATAATCATAAATTAAGCGGTAATGCATTACACAAAAAACACTGACTTATAGAGTATTAAGAGACAACATATGGGGTGTGAGAAATCATATTCACGTAGACTTAGGCTAGAGATGTGCACGCACAAACCCATCACGTACAATGTAAATTCAATTACAGTGAGGGTAAATTTTAACCATAGAGATGAGACGAGAGAAGTCTTTGTACATGGAAAGTAAATAGAAAAACACGTACAGGTTTAAATCCAAATACTACTGCCAGAACAATTCCTTAAGAAAATAATAAAAATTAACTACGCTAGAGTCTTGAATAAAACTAGAGCTATTTCACATATACAACAATCAATTGAAAGTAAAATAATCCTAGTAAGAAGAGTATACCTTGCGTGATGAACTAGTTAATTCACATTGAAAACTACGATGAATAGAGGAGGATATTGTGTGAGGGAAAATGGACAATAAATCTCCCTTAAATTGATAAAGGAATGAGACCCAGTAAACACAAAATCAAATATGGATATGAAATAAATTTATGACAATGGCTCCTGATAAAAACAAAGAGAATGTGTCTCTTAATCTAATAACCAGACATTTGAGATTTGAATAAATTGAAATCGAACAACATACAGCCCAAGTCTGGACATGGAAGTAGATAAACCCAAAATCGGGAAATGCAAGGACACATAATAATCATTTAAACAAACCCAGAAACCAATGTTACAAATAAAATGAACCCCCAAAAATTTCCAATTGGAAGAGAGGGTCAATTTAGGATCTTACCTCTCAGTGCAGAGGAGCTGAGCTCGACATAATTTCTGGAGGAAGTTGTGCCTCTGGGTGTCCTGGAAAAATATTTTCCCTTCCAATAAAATCAATGAGCCATTAGAAAATCATAGTTTATAAACAAGAACATATACACATAGATAAATGTAACACATAGTGACAAAAATGAAATAGCTGAAGAGGCGTGGGAGGGATGGTCGAAAACCCCGTGGAAATTCTCCACATTCTACCATTACCTCTTTAAAAACCAACAAAAGTGGGTTAGGATAAAAACCCTCAACAAATAAAAATAAAAATATGAAAATTTTAACTGTGAAAGATATTACCTTTCATATTTGGAAGTAAACCATTGTTGAGTTCATGAAATGTTGCAATTTCTATAACACCAGTGACTAAAACCACACACAGGAGCGCAAATAAGGCCACAAGGATGATCAATTCAGAGCGAAGTTCTTCTAGCATAGGTAGGGTGAAGGATTCCTCATTAATAAAATGTGAAAGGAGGCTTCAGGTCTATAATGGAGGCGGATTGTAGAGAGTAGAGTGGCCACAACAAAAGGGTTGAAATGACAAAATGCAACAAGAGGTGGGGTAGTCCAAAAACCTTAGGGTATCTACTATAGATATCTCTCATCGATTTTAGCCCAGATCTCATGCCTACAAGTGGCACATAGAATGGAAAATAGGACCATGTGAAGCCCACATGAAGTGGCCACATGGAGGCCCAGGAGTGGGCCAACTCAACCTGTGTGGTATGAGGAATTAAAACAAACATTAAACTCATAATCTATTTCATACTTACCTTAAATTTCATATATACTCCAAAGTATTAAGATGTGAATTAAGCTGAGACCAATACATTATGTATATGGAAGAGGGTAAAGACATATAAGCATGGTATGAGGAATAGGTTAGGTGACTATACGTTAGTATAAGTAAGGTATAGGGGTAGGAAAATTACATAAGGGAGTTACGTTTTATTAAATTTTAAGGAATAGTTATATCCTATGAGAAATAATAAAATGAGGATTAGAGTAAGTGTTGAACCTAATTAAAATCCAAAGAGAAATGTGTAATACACAGGGTAAGCAGATGACCTATGTGTAAGGAAAAAATAATGAGGATCATAAATTAAATAAGTGTAATATCAAAGAGTCAATCAGAAAATGTGTTGCGAAAACCAAAAAAGTTAAAACAAGGAGATAACATAAGAAAATAGAGTAGTTACAATGTCACATATTTGTTGATCAATATCAGTTTTAGTTTTGTGTTATGAAAAAAAAACTTTTCACGTCATAAAATGGAGTTTTTTTTATGTCATACATATTCATGTCAAAATACATCATTGCATCACAATGCAATATGGGTTAATAGTCTAAATTTTCCCCTGCGCCAAAGCGTAACTCTTAAACCTAGAATACAATACTCTTTTGTATTGTGCCCATAGTCACATCTAGATTTCTAATTTATATGTTCTAACAAATAGATTTGATGCCCGATTCTTAATTGATTTACATTATTTTATCATAGCTTCATTTGAAGATATGGATCCTACGAAAATAAGAGCTGGGAAATACCAAGTAAAGGAAGAATCAGAAAAATCATCATCAAGGAAGACATCAAAGTGTATCAAAATGTCAGAAAATCATGGTTACATAAAATAATATCTCATCCGATAGTGTTTCGATTCAACAGAATATGAGCCTTGGGACACTCAAATGACTAGAGGGTTACAAATACAAGTGGAAGCCTTGTCTTTCCATTCAATTTTAAAAAGAGAACAAAAAGAATTGAATCGATATAAACACCAGTAATTACCTATTATTATGATTTGAAGAGATAGACCAGGATAAAAATATCTCTTAGCCTAGAATCCATTAAAAAACGGTTTGTCACACTTTTGAGGATTAACTCATGTTAGATGTTTATTTCATTCAAGAGATTATTTTTTAACTTTAATGTATTTATATAATAAAAAAAATAGAGGATACTATAAATTATACATGAGGGTAGGAGAAAAGTCAAGAAATGTGAAAAGTCACCCTACTTTATATAAATATAACGCTATTGTAAAGAGAAAAGGATCTTAGATTTTCAACTCTTGGATCATTTTTGAAAGGGAAAAGCTTGTAACAGCCTTGAGGATTAATTTATAGCTTTATGCACTCCCACTTTTTGGATTCTTGAAGATACTTTGTGACTTGGCATTGATTGTTTCAACTCTAAAACATAGAGGCCCGAAGGGACATGACTCAAGTTTTATATTATGTGTTATGGAATATTGTAATACTATTCTTCATTATTGTTAAGTAATATATTATTGTTGTAATTTTGTGGCAAGTTAATGATATATTTCATTAGTTGTAAACTCTTATCATTTCAAAAAAAACTTATTGATTTTTACATGTGTTTATGTTGGTTATTGGTTGTAAAGTATCACAATTAATAACTTTTATGCTTTAGCCATCATGTACCTTAATTAGAGATTGATATCACTCTTTTTTAAATATTAGTGATTATCATGAGTTTGTCGTAGAATTCATTGTACAAACTCATTTGAAGTAGTTTCATTAAAGTCGATTTTACTTGCATTCTATCAAGGGCTTAGTTTGGGGTTCCCTTTCATTGATAATTCATCAAAAAATTAATTTTCACAAAATATAAGATTGAAATCAGACCAAAAATCAATGGGGCTCTCATCCCAAATGGTGTGAAGCCTAATTGGGGCATCATACTAGAGATATGACCCTAAGATTGTAAGTAGTGCATTTAGTGAATCAACAGTGAAGAAAAATTAATTAACCTTTGGAAAGCATGAAGAAATATTAGGAATATTATAAGTGGATCCTAAATAATTAAACTAGTGGTTGGTGATGGAAAAATGGTGAAACCAGATATGCTTTATTGAACTACAATATGTAGTTGTTTTATGAGTCTCTTAAGAACTAGAAAGATTCCCTTACCTTGAGAAGTATCCTCTTGTCTTGCTGCTCTATTGTGTGTTCGTCTATTTTGGGTTCCATAGCTAACTAAATGTTAATATTTTATTTATAAATTCATATTTTTTTATCAAAATGTGTTGTTCATTTTTTCTCTAATTCCTTGGAAGCACGTTTGATAGTCAAGAATTATAGGATGGTACAAAAATGAACATTATGGATTAAACTGTCTTGTATTGAAACCTTGGTAGATTAATTATTACATATGTCCCTCAAAATAAGGATCCAAATCATTTTATCCAATGTAATATGTTTATGAAAATATTTCGAATAACAAAACATTCTATATTTCCCTTTCCCTTGTTGAAATGATAAAAGTAGCCATAAAAATATGGTGCCAATTACCTTAGGGTGTTCCTCAACTTAGAATTGATACGTGGCTAGACAAAAGGAATTTATCATGTTAGGGTCCTATAAATATAGGATTCATAATTTTGAATTGACTATTGATAGTCTTGTAAATATGTACATACCTTGCTTTCTGCAAGTTGTTTTCCCATATTTTGAAAAAATAAAAAAATAAAAAATAATAAAAAAAATCAAAAAAGAGGGTAAAAAGTCCTAAAAGAAAGATCAAAGGACTTCAAAAATATAGACCCCAAAAGAAAAAAATCAAAATAAAACATGAAAGTGTGCAAATCCAAATTCCACTACTTTTTACTTTTTGCAAATGATTATGGCAGAGTGTCAATAAATGCCATAATCCATGATAAGTTAAATTGTTTAAACTTGACTTGTCATGTTTTCAATTTCCATGTTTTAGATAGTGAATAAAGTTTTGTCAAATAATTTAATCCTGAGAAATTAGTAGATAGGTAGAGAATAATGAGGAGCTCATCAGTTTAATCTGAGCCCTCGGATGAAATAAGGTAGAATTAGATAGTTTTATGTTTTCAAAAGAATAAAATGTTTTCAAGGTATCAAGTTTAAATGCACCTGCTAAAAAGAAGAAAAAATGTTAGAGTAATGTTGGGTAGGTAGAAAGAAGTGGGAAAAAGTATGTAATACTCATCACCGAGAAAAAATCACTAATTTCCTTTCCCCTGTAAGTATTCAATATTCTATACTTCCAGTCAAAGAGGCTCAGAGCATTTCTCTGACTTCTGTTGGGACCGGACCCAAGGCTTGATGATTGGATAGTAGAAAATATTGAATTCTTATGATAAAATCCCCTTGACCATTATTTATCCCTCATTCATACATTTAAAGTCATCTTCATAAGTAAAGAATCCTTCTTACTTAATGAAACCTAAAATCCCATTTAATTAACTTCCTTCATTCATAAAGAATAAAAAAACCCTCAAAAAACACTAAATCCTAAGTAAATTGGTGAAATGATGAAATAATAAGCTTTGCTTTTATTTATTCACTCTACTTGGTCATTTAGTGTATTTTTGTGTATTCCATCTCCCCTCGTCATATTAACTTTTAAATTATGTTATTAATTCCCTAAAAATACCTTATCCTATCTATATAAATCCTTTTATATCTAAATACCCTCCAAAACCCACTATTATAAGGTTTTAGACCAAATTTAATATCAACATGCTAAATTAAAAACCCAAATAATGCACCCTTTGGTCTAAAACTAACCTTAATTAAGTACCCCGCCCCCTATAGTTGTTAAACCATTCACAAGGTTTAATACAATAATCGCACCAATGAGTTTTACCCTACTTATCAACGTTTTAGCCCCATTATATTCCTTTAACCATCTTGATATCCGCCGTCATATCGAAACATTTAACCCCCATTATATTCCTTTAACCATCCCGATATCTGCCATGATATCGAAGCATTGGTAAAGGTCATGTTTTATAAATATTTTAACACTTTAAACACCCACTTAACCTTAGCCCCAGTCCCACCTTTGATTGCCCGCTGCTTTTGAACAAATCCTCACTCTTCGCTCTCGATCACAAGATCTAATGGCGCGAAATCAATATCGCGCAGAAAAATCAAACGCCCGTTCCAACACCAATCGAGCACGAAATGGGTGGTTTTACCCATTCCTCCCCCCACGACGTGTCAGTAGTCCATTGTATTGCATTTTTTTGTGTTAAAACATCTTACCACCTGAAATGAATGTAATAACTGCCATATGGTTTCGCATTTTAAAATAAAAACCACTCCCGCCATATGATAAGACATGCATTTAATGCATTATGTGGTGATTCATATCAAATGTTAAAACCTTTTATATATCACTTTGATGTTTGTTTTCGCGTTTTAAAATGTCAAAAAACTCCTCTTGACTGTGTAAAGTCCCCTTTGCTCAAATTTTCGACTTATACCTAGAAAAAATTCAATTTCACAGCAGATTCCCCATTGAAGACCATTAAAGCTATTCGATGCACCAACAATCCGGACCAGTCTTCATACTAAACCAAATATCTTCTCAAGAACCCTTCATGCAACCAAATACCTGCATTCAAAGGTATTTCTCGACAATTAAAACCTGCAATTTCAATTTTACACCATAAATGATTAAACCAGGCTTGTAAATTTAAGGTTTTTACCAAATCAATTTTTCTTTAAAAAGCCCAAAAAAGAGGCCAAACCCTGGCCAATTTTTCCCAAAAAGTTCCAAGTCTAAAAATACCACTTTTGAGCCAAATTCCTCAATTTGTGACCTCTGAAGAGAAAAATCAAATACATAAAAGGGTTTAACGCCTACAGATACTCTAAAAAGCCCTTCTGCAATCAAATCTATTCAGGAAACCCTCATTTTCTGTCTTATTCCAGCTTATATCCTCTGACAGAGAAAAATAAATCCTGCAGATAATTTAAGCTTGCAGTTGTTAGTCCAAAATGACCAAAAAGAAAATCAAAGCTAGACCTAGAGGTTCTAGACCAACCAAGCTTGGAGGATCCAAACCTCCTAAATCTGTAGTACCTAAAGCTGTTAAATCTACTCCGGTCTTCACTACTAAATCCACTGAATCAGTAAATCCCCTCCGTCCACCTGTAGCTGCTGAAGAAACCCTTCCATTGACTGATATGGACTACAATATTGTTGATCTAGTGGTAGAATTCAACCTTTATAAATACATAATCGGTGCTATGATAAATACTTGGACAGGGATGAAATTCCTATTTGGGAGACTCATTTGCCCAAATATGTAGTTCCAACCTACCCTGGACAAGACCTTGTTAGACTATGTTAGAAACATTATGAACCAGATCAAAGGGCCATTGCTAATGCTGACAGAGAAATCCTTTTTACCATCATAGCAGATTCCATAAATCAAATGCTGCAATTACAGCCTGATCCTCAATCAGTTCCCCTATCTATAGAACTTTTGACCCAGTTGTACTTAAGCCTGGATTTCCCAAAGAATTTTATGATATTTCAAGAGTTTTTACCTTCCGATGTTTACATTCCCAAGTTGAAACCTCCTTATTCCATTGCCAAATTTCTTGAAGGGTCTAGGCATATTATTTCAATGCTATCTTTTACACTGGGATACTTTACAGATGGATTCACTAATGAATCCATTCTTGGCTTTCTATCTACCTTGTCTCTAGGCCAACCTCCAGCACTCATTTTTTACTATGCCACATTCATAGCAGATAGTATTCATCATCAGATGACCAAACTACCTACTTAAGGGGTTTTCAGATACTCTTCCTACTTGTTTCACTTAATGTTATTCTTCCAAGCTAATAATTTTCTAATTGCATAGAAAAAGATGGACCTAGAGGGAAAGCCTCTTTCCATTTTATTTTGGAATTCCTTTCTGAAGAAAGAGAATAGCGAGTTCACTTATACAGATTTTTCAGACCTTTTCCTCAATCCAGCAATGAACATTTTATACAAAGCAAAGCAGCCCAGAGTCAACGAAGAAATGAAAAGGATATTGCAACTATCAGAAAAAAATAAAATGGGAGTCTGGTTTCTTTATGAAAATCATACAGAGATAAGAATTTTTGGATCCAACTTATTACCTTGTAAGTTGCCAAAATACATGAACACAAGAATTTTTGCATTGGAATATTTAATACAGATTCCCAATTCTAACTCTATGAACTTGTTAGCTACAAGGAAAAAGACTCAATTCACGCTGAAGAATCAAGTTGGTCCTTTCATCATAAATAACAGAGAGGCAGAAAAATAAATCTCAAAGAGACTAGTAGAGTTCAAATTTCAACAAAGTTTTCCATGGAACTATGATCCTCAAGGGATCCTAAGAAATTGAAGGGTAAAATGTAAGCTTACACCCTTCATACATGAGCCCAAGCCAAAGATTGAGAATTTTTCCAATGAAGAGGAATGGTAGAGAACACAATGATAGATAGATTTACTAATACAGAGACAACAGGAAAAATGGTTACAACAGAAGCCCTTGAAGTTGTAAAACAACCAGAGACTTCAATCAAAAGAGGCAGGGAAGAAGGAGCATACATAGCAGAAACAAATTCAGAAACAAAATTCAAACTAATTTATAATAAAAGGGTTAAATTCAGTTCAATTGGGAAAGAAAAGATAATTGACATTGAAGATACAAATGAGACAGGGGTAAATAATGAAGAAGCTACACGGATAATCAATGAAACTCTTGCAGAAATTGATAAAGACAAAAAAATAGGTAAAAATGATACTCAAATGATTAAAAAGCCATAGAATATGGAGGCCTCTTCCTCACAGATAGCTGAGAAAAAAGACTTAGATATCAAGGAAAAATATAAGAAAATAAAGCAAAAGAATGAGGAAATTAAATCAGAGATATATTCTCATTTCCTCAAGAAAAAACCAAGGAACCAAAATAGGCCACTGACAGCCTTTGATTATTCTACAAACAAAATGATTATGTCATTTTTACGACCAACTACTTCAACACTAAAAACAGTGGTATATCATAAAAAGGTGGAGTTTGAAGTAGACACTGAAAATGTTCATGAGCTAGACCAAATTGAATTTCATAGACATAGCTCTGAAATTTTGTATTAAACTGTGGTGACAAAGGCAATGAGTCATACCAAGCTGCAAAATACTATTCTTAACATGCAGGATCAAATGAAACTAGACAAAGGATCTTTGTATGCAAAGGACCTAAGGATTAAAGCCTTAGAGGATTTGATTTTACAAGTGGGATAGGATCCCTCAAATGTTCAAGCAGCAGAATTGTTGATTAAGAAAAAGAATGATGATATTGCAGCTTTGAGGAAACATCTTAAGCTTCCTCAAAGTGAGCATCCACAGACCAAAGAAATCCTTCAAGAGAAAAGTGAAAAAGAAGAGATGATGAAGCTCATCCTCAAACTAATTGCTCAGATCAAAGAAATGGAATCTTAAATGGACCAGCTTGTCCAAGAGAAGGAAATTGTGAAATAGATTGACACTCCTATCATTCCTTCAGTTATACCAGTGATTACCACAGCAACAGCTTCCACATTAGGAGAAAATATAGCACCAAAGGAACCAATGGCAACTGCAGTGCCAGTGAGTTCAACTACTACTTCAAACACAAATTCTTCTACAACATAAGTTCAACAAACAAATGGAGCAACTCAGATTGTAAAGGCTATGGAGGAATTGTCTTTGAAAAATAATGAAATCAACAGTTTAAAGAAGATGATTGAAAATCTTGAAGCCACAAATAAGTTAGCTCAAATAAATGCTAAAACCCATTAACAGAAGGAAATTAGACTAGGGGAACAAATAAATGGCTTTAAAAAAGAGCTAACATTCACTGAGAAAATTTATTTTGTAAATAATCATCTATGGAAAAACATAATTAAAGCCATTCACACTCAATGGCCTTCAATTCAGGTTATACATGAGCAGAGAGACTTATTACTAGCAGCTCAGGAAGAGATTCAGAAGACCAAGGATGAGTTGACTGATAAGCCAGCTTAGGTTTTAAAACTCATCACATCCTAAAAAGAAAGAATAGAGCAGAATTGGAAGAATTATAGATATTGGATAGAATAGAGACCATTTTACAGATTAAAGAAGTGGTAACAAAGAAAAATTTGATGAACTACCTTGAAGAGAAGTGTGAATCAATGAACATTGCCATAAGAAGATAGAAGGGCTTGCCAGGCATTCATGTCTTCAATGAAAAACTGATGCCCTAGAAGGATTATGATAAGAAAATCAGGGAATTTGCCAAGGAGCAAGTCAGCAAACCATTGCCACAAGGCACTCCCACAGGAAAATTCCTCCTTCAGCAATTTGAAGATTTATTCTTTCCACAACATGAGATCAAACATCTTTTTGTGTTCAAACCCAATTTTGCTAAATACAGAGATGCAGATGAGAATTTTAGAAAGCTAAATAATATCAAAATTCCCAATGAAGGATAGTGGCAAACATTTACAGATTTAATGTGAAAATGAGAGGTAAAACAGTTAAGAAATTACCTTGAAACAGTCAAGAAGAAACAATGAAGTAAAAGGACAGTCTGCTGATTTTTTACTGCAAAACGAAATATTTTTACAGCAGTAAAACAGTGGAAATATCAGTCAAAAGTGTACCAGAGTTAAAGAGCAGTGTTAAAGAGTATCAGATGAAAGAGTATCAACTAAGGCAACTAAAATGAAGATATTTTCTAGCAGCCAACAAAACAAGACAACTAGTCACTCAAAATCTCCTTGATTAGATAAAGTAGTTCTATTTACTTTGGATAAGAGGACAACTTGCTAATTTGTTAAGCAGTTGTCCCTCTTATTTTGTGAAGATATTTTCTATTTCCTAAAAATATTCCTAGATTTCTCCTAGGATATTTGTAACTACAAGTTGTATAAATACTTCAACATTTGAAGTATTGAGGGTGGAATAAAATTGCTAGACTTTACTATATATTTTTTTGTTGAACATTGGAGGATATTATGTGTTGATTTCAAAGTAGCAGGCTGGACAAAGCTAAACTGGCATCATAATTCAGGATCCCTGTGATAAGCTGATGAGTGAAGTAATTTCTTCTTGCCATTGTTTTCTTTTCTGAGTTTCATGCAATTCATTATATATGTTTGTTCTATCTGAATGTGCAACTAGGAATATTACTACAGGTTAGTCTAGTGCTCCATGTTTTTAACTAGTTCTCATTTTAATGTTTTCTGCTGATTTCCGGTGTTAGGAATTCTTAATTTATCCTACTCGTGTTTGACCCTTGCCTCCTTCTTCCATTTTCTGGATTAAAGGATCCTTCATAGTCCTTTATCCTGATCAGAGCATTTCACTAAAAAACACTTTTCCAAATATCTGAGGGTTATCTATGTTGCCCTGAATACATTTGTACATTTTTGGACTTGACTTCTACTGCTGCTAGCTAGATTTAGACTCCATAGCCCAATGGACAAGTTGATTTCTCTCTAGTTTACCTCTAAGTGATTTTTTCCCACCAAAACATTTAAAAAAAAAAACAATTGTTCTATCATAACTAGCCTAAAAACATAAATAAAAAACAAAGATAAATCTTAAAGAGAGAGCCCTCTCTGAATTCTAGGAAGGCTAGATCCTGGAATTTGAAGTAGGTCTGTGGTTACCTCTAGTGTTCTTAGACTAAAAACTCAGATCCCACAACTTAAGAAATTACTAGAGTGATAACATATCAAGTTCAAAAAAAACACACACAAATTAAAGTTTTTTCATAGAAGCAAGAACCATTGTTGCTCAATTTCGATCTACTACTCTAAATTACCATGTGCACATACAAAGGATGTTTAGTGATCTAGTGTTTGAAGCAATTTCAATCATAGATAGGGATGATGAAGAGGACTTGGTATAGACATCTGTTCAAACGAAATTTATTGATGGAAATCAACATTGATCCATAATTTGCGAATTCACATTCTTGTTATAATTGTTGGGGGGTATCGCATGATATTTTTCTTTCACTAAAAATGATGAAGTAGCTCTATTACATTTTCCTAGACTTGTAATAATTGAGGTCTCCTATATGTTTCACACGTTGAACAAAGATTAGTATAAATAAAAAATTATATACTTTCAATTGGAAAAATTAATTTTTACTCTTTTAATTGGAAAAAATAATAATAATGAACTTCTACTTTTTGTGTACATAATATTATAAGTTCATATTTTTTTTCCAACTTAACTAATGAATGAATATTTACACCATTCTGAAATGGCCAACCTTCCTTCCTCTTCAGGCGATCCCTAATTATTTTTAATATTGGAGAAATCCAAAGCCAAACTAAATGAATTACACTCGCATAGAAAACTAAGAAATTACAAAAATATGTAACACATTTGTAAGAACCAAATTAGAAAACATTGAAAAAAACTGAAGCGTTTTTGGACTTTTTGAAAATAAAATTATTATCCCTTTTGGTTCTTACAAAACCAAAAGGACATTCTAGTAGCTGAAGAGGACATAAACAATAAATTAAAATTAATTAGACATATTTTGCTTGTAGTAGACTACAAACCGGCGATTAATGGATGGTTATATCTAGTGACTGGGATAGTGAAACTACATTGCTACGTAAGTTTTAGGAAATCAAGGATAATTAACTCATATTTTCAGTCAATTGGAAAAAATAATGATAATGAATTGTAAATTTTGTGAACATAATATTATAAGTTTATATTTTTTTTCCAACTTAACTAATGAATGAATATTTACACCATTCTGAGATGGCCAACCTTCCTCTTCATGCCATATTTAGTTATTTTTTAATGTTGGAGAAATCCAAAGCCAAACTAAAAGAATTAAACTAGCATAGAAAACTAAGAAACTACAAAAATATGTAACACATTTGTAAGAACCATATTAGAAAACATTGAAAAAAATTTAAGTGTTGTTGGAGTTTTAGAAAATAAAATTATTAGCCCTTTTGGCTTTATATTGTTATAGGTATTGTTTAATGTTTGGATAGATTTTTTAAGGCAAGAATTCGTTTGTTGGACCCATTTTGTCACAATAGGTACCGGTTTCTCTAACAAAATGTACATTATCCTACAAAATGAAGTCCAAAGGATTCCTTAACATGCTAATTATTTGTGTCATTATGAAACAATAATTCAAATTCAAGTAGCTGAGTAGAATAAAAACAAAAATTTAAAGTTAATTAGACATCTTTTGGTGAAAATGACACATGGGTGGTTGCTTCTAGTAAACTACAAACAGGGGATTAATGTGATGGTTATATATAGTGACCGGGATAGTGAAACTAGATTGCTTCGTAAGTTTTAGGAAATCAAGGATAATTAACTCATATTTTTAAGTCTATAATAGTTAAGAACTTTTTCCTTATATTTATTCATTACAAATAGGCGCGCTAAGAAATAGTGGTTATAATTTAAATATATATATATATATAATTAAGACAATTGTTATATGGATGTGGTCATATCCTTCTTGTTATGGTTCATCATTAAGTACTAAATTATGTTTGTCACTTGTAATCATTCGAAATGATTCATATTTGGAGAAAAACTGATGGTCAAGTAGAAACGGAGGAGCATATAAAATTGTGTGAGGTTGGTCGGTGTTTTGTTCGTCTAGAAGAGGTGTTGTATAACATCAATGGCATAGATGCAATATTTCGTTAGGGAAATTTCTAAGCCTTCATATGATATCTCATGTTTAATATTTCGAAAAATCTAGTGATCTATAAAAAAAAAAAAAATATGTACATTATCTTACTTTTGGAGATAAAGTGGATATTCCATGGAAGAGAGAGAAATCCATGGAAGAAGGACCAAGTGTTATTTAGCAAAAAAAAAAAAAAATTTAAACTATGTTTTTTAAATTAAATTTATTTTGTTCTTGAAGTTAGTATAACATAATTGTTACTGAGGGTTAATCCAATATATGTCAAAATTGTCATCCGATAAGACCCGAGTTAGTTAGTAGGCTTTTCTATGGGCGTATTTAATGAATTCTCTCTCTCTCTCTCTCTATCTCTCTCTCTCTCTCTATATATATATATATATATATATATTAGAAGGTTACATAATGCTTCTTGAAGAATTGAGAGTGTATTTAGAGAATTGATCTTGAAAGTATCCCACTTAATGAGGAAAATCAATATAGCTCTCTATATTTTATTATCAAAGATATATTTCCTTGGGTTTATCTCTCTTTTTTCTTATTCTCTCAGGCTCTGCACTATATTTCATATGAATTAAAATAAAAGAGGTATCAAAGCTCTTTATTGGGCATGGAGTCGAAGAATTTCTAGGCATAAAGTGGATTTATTTATTTATTTACGTACTTATTAATTTTAACTGATTTTTGGCAAGAGGATGTCAAAATTTAGGTTTATTTTTGAAACGTTATATGGAAAATTTTAAGAATATAATACTAGAATTGAATTCATCTAAAAAAAAAAAAAAAAAAAAAACCATCCAAAACGAAGTCTATAAAGTGAAGTTATCCGCAATTTAAAATTCACAAATTTTCTAGGATTTTTTCCAAGAAAGACGTGAATTTCACATATTGAGTATATTTTGGTAGAGATCATAGATTTAATCTTGAACTAGTACCATTATATCCAAAAAAATCTATTATATTTTATAAAAATAGTTTAATAGATAAAACATATGCAAGCATTCCCCAAAGGTGGACTTGACTAAGTTTAAAACCTCTAAAATATTAAGATAGGTCACTTAAATAGAACACTACTTCAACCTTTAGGGCATTACTGATAACATCATGAAACTCAAGGTGGGGTCCTATATTTACACAAAGAATGATGGAAATGTTGGAAATGCCATAAAAATCCTATTTAAGATCCATTTCCTACAGTCAATTTTTCAAAGATATGTATGGATGTTTTAATATGAATGCTCACTCTTTGGGGTGACCTACTAAGGCGCACCAAAATAGCTTAGACATTGATGTTAGAACAACCTTTCTGAAATTAGTTATCCATAGAGAGAACTTAATATATTCCTTTTATAAATAATGTCTCATTAGTGTTCTCAATGAGGATATTGAGGAAAATTCATACTGTAACATCATACTACATGGCTAAAAACATTCGAGAGGGGCATAGGGGACATGAAATAATGATCAATGTGCAAATAAATAAAAAAAATTCATTCATTGCGCTTTTCCTCGCCATGGTAATTTACCAATAAAATCTCCTATGCATCCCTTAAAGGTACACAGGTTATCTCCCATAGAAATGGTAGACCACCAAATATGTGGACAATCCTACAATTGTTATGAAAAATATTCTTTCAGCCATAGTTGTAAAGATTTTTTTTCCCAAATTGATATCATTTCTCAAGCCTTGAAAAATGACATAACCACTGAATAGATATCAATATTACAAGTTGAAGACAACAACACTAAAAAACCAAATAGATATTGAACCATCATTTTCTCTTAAATAACTTGTAATCTCCTTGCATGCATTATAAGAAGTTTCAACTCCAAAAGAATTTAAACTCACAAGTTACATCAAGAAACAAGAGTTTATTGTACTAATTGGTAGTGATAGTACTCACAATTTCATTCATAAAAGAGTCACATATGAAACCCATTGTTTTGTACACCTAGTGCATAACTTTCAAATCATAATCACCAATGGAAGTATGATGAAATGTGGGGGAAGATGTGAAAACATCAAACCCAAAAGGGGAGAATTGACTCAAAAAACATATATTTTCCATAAACACGGGCCGTTGTGCTATATTATTGGGGATATAATTGATATACACATTGAGACTAGTCACAATGGATTTCAAATAAATATACATGAGTTTCATTGATGAGGGAAATCTATACGTAATTCTAGAGTTTATGCATGCTCCTTTAAAATAGTCAACTCTCATCATATCGATAATTTATTAAAAAAAAATTAATTCGACATTATTTCATAATTTAATGCCATATAAATCAAGAATAGTATGAAAGAAATATCCACCCAAATTTTTATTTGGTCCTTAACAAGCACGATCTCATATTTGAGACACAAAAGGGTTTACCTCCTTGAGGAGAACATGACCATGGGAATTCCCCTGGTTCTAAAAATTCAATTTCCAAATGTTTGTCTTTATTGAAAACATTTTGGGTGAAGGAATGAAAGGGAAAAAAACCATTAAAGAACTATTTCAGGTAGCGGTCATACATCCTAGTACAAGCCCTTACTAATCATTGATAATCATGGTATTAGAGAAGGAATTCACTTGGTTCATGTGTCATAATTTAGGGATCTCAATAAGTTGATAATGAAGAACAAATTTCCCATCACAATTATTGACAATATCTTGGATCATATTCATGGAGAAAAATTTTTCACTCACCTTTAATTATGTTACCACCAAATCATTATGAAAGATGAAAACATCTGGAACACAACATTTAAAATGTGTTTAAAACACATAAAGGTCATTGTGAGTTTCTAGTGATGCCTCTTAGTTTTGTAATACTTCATACACCCTCCAAAGCCTCATGAAAAACATTTTCAAACCCATGCTATAAATGTTTTTTCTGGTATTCTTCACTGATATCCTGATATACAATAAAGCATGAGAATAGTACATAAGGCAAGTTGATAAGTGATTACAAATCTTGAGAGACAACCAGTTATTCGTGAAGTGCTCCAAATTTTATTTTCTGAATCCTAATATTGAATATTTGGGTTATATTTTAAATCAAGAAGGATTAGAAGTTTCTCCCAAGAAATTGGACGATATGCAATATTTTCCACATCCTAAATAATTGAAGAGATTCATTGGATTCTTAGGAAGTATAGGATACTACAAGAGGTTTGTCAAAAATTATGGGAGAATTGTAGCTCCCTTAATCTTAAAAAATATCATTTTTTTGCAATGCGGAAGCCACATAACCACACACTACTTTAAAGGAAACCATGTGCATTAATCCAATATTAGTAGTGTGTGACTTTAATAATACTTTTTTGTTGGAATGTAATGCCTCATGAAGAGGACTAGGAGAAATATTGACATAAGAAGGACATCAGCTGGCATTCACCCATATGTAGTTTGTGACTACAATTTGGGAAAATACACATATTAGAGGGAAATTATGGCTATCATTATTGCAGTGGAGGATTGAAAACAATATGTCAAAGGGAGGAATTCTCAAATCAATATTCCCCACGATAGTATGAAGTAATTCCTCAAATAACAATTTTCTTCACCATGGCAACGTAGGTGTGTGGATAAAATGTAGGTATATGATTATGAGATCATATATAAGAATGGTAAAGAAAATGTTGTGCGTGTTGCCTTATCCTCACAATTTGAAGAGAATGCATCACCCCTTGCCTTATGATTACCAAATTGAAGATGGATGGAGGAGTCATGTAGGGAATGGATAGCAAAAAATAGTTAAGGGAGTTCATCCAAGAACTTCAAATATATCCCAAACTTATGCATGGCAACAAGGTACATTATAATTTAAAGGGTGCATTGTTTTGGCAAAAGATACAACCCTAAAACAATGAGTTTTCGAGGTGCCACACTCATCACCAACAACATATTACTCTAGTTTTCATTAAAGCCTATGAAATTACTAAGAGTTCATCCTTCTATCAAGGCATGAAAACGTGTATCAAAGATTTTGTAGCATTATATGATGCTTTTCAAAGAAAATATTATTAATAATAAGAAAAAATATGTGTAGGTCATAAATAAAATATTTTCAACATGTAGGGTGAAGTAATATTAACATATTTATATATATAATAAAGAAACCGTTTTAATGTTGAGGATGTGATCCATAAATAAAATATTTCAATGTGAACTATGTATATATTACATATGGGTAAAAAGGAACAATGTCTTTATTATGTAAAATAATTTCAAAAAGATAAAAATTTATAGTTAAAAAATTTCAAAAATGTCTTTGCGCCGAGAGGCGCAATCTATAGCTAGTATGACCCGGATGTCGAGTATGTCACGTTCTCAAAAAATAATAAATTTTATTTTTTCTAATGTCGGCCAAAGCATTAACCTAATCTTGAATTTTATATAACTTGAATATTTAGATTATATATAAGTTTTTTAACTTATTAATGGGTTGAGATTAAATATTAAAATACAACTATGTATTATTTATATAATATGAATGGATAGTAAACTATATATGTGAATTTGAATGGATCATAAATTTACCTTTAACAAAAAAAATTACCACATTGAATTTCCAAATTAAGTAAAATTTTAAACATATTTACTCTTTACTAAAGTCAATACCATTTCCTAAATCAAAGGAAAAGATTTAATTCAACACAAACAATCAAAATCCAAAATCTTTTAATATCTCTTTCAATTAAATATATATAAAATGAATCTTTAAAAAGAAAACCCATATTCTATAGATAAATTAAAATATTTAAAGACATAAATATTTCCCCATGAAAGTTGAAATATTTTAAAATATAAATAAATATAAATATAAATAAACATGAGGTATGCTAAATAAATAAAACATATTTTTATACTTGCTCCAGAGCTATCGTAAATAAATAAGATATATATATATATAAAATAGATGTATGGTAAATAAATAAAAATTCCTTTTATATTTACTCCATAAACCTTTTTATATTTAAAAAAAAATAAAAAAGAGGTTTTATTTAGATGAAGCCTATGGGACCAATACCATGGAACAAATTAATATTGATACCATGGGCCAAATACCATATTTATAAAATAAGTATGGTAAATAAATAAATATAAAAGAGGTATAAAGAGGTATGATAAATAAATAAATATAAAATAGGTATAAAGAGGTATGGTAAATAAATAAATACAAAAGTGGTATAAAGAGGTAAGGTAAATAAATAACAATTTTTATATTTTTATTTTTTGTGAATTTGGTAGGTCCTTACTATTTTCTATTTATCATAAAAAAGAAGGTTGCATCATATACAAAGTTGGTGGCCTCAACCTGCCCAGAGTAAGTGTTAGAAAATTATATATTATGGAGCAATGCAACACATAAAATATGTGGAAAATAAAAGCACACAAAAAAACATAAAACCAGAGAGACACAGATATACACGTGGTTCACCCAGTTTGGGCTACGTCCACCCTGAACATCCAGTCCTTCCTTTCTATTATCCAGCAATAATGAAGAGACAAAACCTACAACAGATCCGCTGTAATATCCTCTGTTCACTCTTTCACAGTCTCCCTCTCCGTTTCTCGCTCTAAGAATACACATACAATACACAGCCGCAATACAATACCCTCATATATACAAGGCGGTTGCCTTCTAGGGAAAAAAACTCTAATCTAAACATAACTTTTACCGTCAGATCATTTTCCTAATGAACGACCTAGATTGACTAGAAATTACTATACTTTTACAAGGAAATTTTACATCAGTTTTTAGCTTCGGGGGCGTTGCCCCCCCCATGGACCCCCCACGGCAGCGATTAATTACGGGCGGCGTTGCCGCCCCTTTGAAGGTATAGGGGTCCAATGCTATGATACAAAGTAAATAAGATAATCAGGCTCCACACCCAACAGTAACGTAAATATATAACAATATATCAAATAGGATTATAAATAAAAATCTAATTATATAACAAGCCTATGGGCCAAATATCATAGTAAATAAAAGAGGTATGGTAAATAAATAAAAATATAAATAAACAGAGGTTCGGTAAGTAAGTAAAACCTATTTTCATATTTACTCCATAATTTGCTTTATATTTACGAATATTTATGTTCATTAGTTTACATAACTAAGAAGAAATAGAGAGAGAGACAGAGTCATAAGGGAGAGATGGAGAGAGTGTGTGTATGTTTAGGGGTGAGATAAAGAGACAAAGTAAGATGTATGGAAAGAAGGGGGGAGAGAAGAAGAGAGAAGGAGAGAGGGAGGGATATAGTACTATAGTTGGAGAAAGAGGGGTAGAAAGAGAGAGAGAAAGAAAGGGAGATGGGGGAAGAGAGAGGATTAGAGAGAGAGAGAGGGAGAGAGAGAGAGAGAGATGGGGGAAGAGAGAGGATTAGAGGGAAGAGAGAGAGAGAGAGAGGGAGAGAAAGAGAGAGAGATATGGGGGAAGAGAGAGGATTGGAGGGAAAAGACAAAGGGAGATAGGAGAGAAAGGGAGAGAGAGGAAGGATGAGAGAGAAGAGGAAAGTGATGGGGGAAGAGAGAGTATTAGAGGTGAGACAAAGAGAGAGAGAGAGAGAGAGAGAGATCAGGGAAGAGAGAGGGAGTTAGGAGAGAGAGAGAGAGAGGAAGGATGAGAGAGAGGAGGAGAGAGGGATCGATAGAGAGATGGAGTTGGAGGGTGAGGGATTTAGGAAATAAGAAATATAGAGAATGAGAAGTAGAGAGAGAGAAGGAGTGACAAGGGAGAGAAAAAGAGAGAGCGTGTATGTTTTGGGCTGAGATAAAGAGAAAAATAAGGAGAGATGGAGATAAGGGGGGGGGAGAAGGAGATATAAGGAAATATGGAGGGATATAGTAACATAGTTGGCGGGTGAAGAGAGAGAGAGAGAGAGAGAGAGAGAGAGAGATGGGAGAGAAAAGAAAAGAGAGGAAGGAAGAGAGAGGATGTGAGAGAGTGGAGAGAGGGAGGAAAAGAGAGATGGACTTGGAGGGGGACGGAGAGGGAGGTAAGAAGAAATACATAGAGAGAGAAAGGTGGAGAGAGAGAGAGAGAGAGAGAGAGAGAGAGAGAGAGAGTGAGTGATAAGGAAGATGGATAGAGACGGAGAGAGGACAAAAGGAGGAAAGAGAGATATTAGCAGGGGAGAGGGAGAGAAGGGGAAGATAGAGATATAGATGGAAGGTGAAGAGAGGGAAGAAGAGAAAGATGGTGAGAGGAGGGGATTGGCAAAGAGATTGATATATATGGAGTGCGAGAGTGTGTGTGCTTAGGGGGGTGAGATAGAGAGACAAAAAAGAAGATATGGAGGGGGATATAAATATGGATGGACGGTGGAGAGAGGGAAGATTATTTCTCACACTAGATGGATTGGTATAAGTGGAGATGGTGATTTATAATCCTATTTGCTTATTTGCACTATATGCACCGATTTTAGTGTAGATATTTATTTCTAATGATATTTGATTACTTGCACTAGATGCATTGATTTCAGTGTAGGTGGTGATTTCTAATACAATTTGATTGCTTGTACTGAGTTTGTTGATTTCAATTTAGATGTCGATTTATAATTATATTTGATTACTTGCACTAGATGAATTGATTTCAATGTAGATGATTTCTAATCGTATTTGACTGTTTGCACTAAATGCATTGATTTCAGTGTAAATGGAGATTTCTAATCCTATTGGTTTCTTTGAGTAAATGCATTGATTTTAGTGTAGATGTTGGTTTATAGAGAGAGAGAGAGAGAGAGAGAGAGAGAGAGAGAGAGAGAGAGTGATAAGGAAGATGGAGAGAGAGGGAGAGAGGACAAAAGGAGGAAAGAGAGATATTAGCAGGGGAGAGGGAGAGAAGGGAAAGATAGAGATATAGATGGAAGGTGAAGAGAGGGAAGAAGAGAGAGATGAGGAGAGATGGTGATTGATAAAGAGATTGATATATATGGAGTGCGAGAGTGCGTGTGTTTAGGGGGGTGAGAAAGAGAGACAAAAAAGAATATATGGAGGGGGATATAGATATGGATGGAGGGTGGAGAGAGGGAGGAATATTTCTCAAACTAGATGGATTGACATAAGTGCAGATGGTGATTTCTAATCCTATTTGATTATTTTCACTAGATGCATTGATTTTAGTGTAGATATTTATTTCTAATGATATTTGATTACTTGGACTAGATGCATTGATTTCAGTGTAGGTGGTGATTTCTAATAGAATTTGATTGCTTGCACTGAATGTATTGATTTCAATTTAGATGTCGATTTATAATTATATTTGATTACTTGCACTAGATGAATTTATTTCAATGTAGATGATTTCTAATCCTATTTGATTGTTTTCACTAAATGCATTGATTTCAGTGTAGATGTTGGTTTCTAGAGAGAGAGTGAGTGATAAGGAAGATGGAGAGAGAGAGAGAGAGGAAAAAAGGAGGAAAGAGAGATATTAGTGGGGGATATTGATCACAATGAAGACTATTTGTAACATGAGTACATTCTTATTATTCACATTTTATATCTTTCAACACTATTATTCTCACTTTGCATTAAAAAAAAATATTTCATCATTTCTCATCATTATAGTTATTAACAATATTTATCATCTCAACCAACTGAGGTAACTAAGAAAATTTAAAATTAAAATGACCAAGTTAATCTCATAAATATTTAGCATATTTAAAATGATTATATTAATATTTGATATATTTACATA
Organism: Pinus albicaulis; assembly: GCA_034641835.2. Classification (NCBI taxonomy): domain Eukaryota; kingdom Viridiplantae; phylum Streptophyta; class Pinopsida; order Pinales; family Pinaceae; genus Pinus; species Pinus albicaulis. The sequence goes on along the minus strand of CM076576.1, from coordinate 12,626,486 downwards.
TTATTGATAAAATTAATCATATCTTCAATACATTTTCCTTGATAGCACAAGACTGAAACCAGCCTAGAACCATCTTAACTCCGGATCTATCAAGTGCTGAGAGGGATCAAATCTCTCGAGGTGGAAACCTTTCCTCAAGTTTTGCACTCAAAAAAGAGGTTTGCACCTCGAGAGATTTGATCCCTCTCGGCGCTTGATAGGTTCGGAGTTAAGATGGATCTAGGCTGGTAGTATTCTACAATTTGGTCCTTTTAAAGGTATATTTTTTGGTCAATGTTGTCTAGAATTCAACAAAGATTCATTAAAATTGCAAGTTTTGTTGTGTAGTCTACATAATCCAAGCATTGAATATGTAACTACTACTTTTCTATATGTATTTATGATCATTAACGGTGATTATATTTGTCATTATTTGTAGATTTATAGGCTCTACTTGAAGGATTTTATTCCTGAAGTTAGGCTTGTGTGATCCATATCTAGATTGAAAATCAATCTTTCGATGATGATGACATCCGAGAAAATATTTTCTATGTGTTTCAAATCAATTAGTATGGTTCATCTTTAAGACAAAATGAGGAACCAAATCATGGCATCAAATAAATAGATGTAAATAAATCTTTATTACTCGTATTCTAACAATTAGTTTTAACGAAAGAAATCTTATTTATATAAACATTGTAAACCTATAATTATTATTATTATTAAATTGTTTTAGTCAAAGGAAAGACTTTAAAAATAATAATAATGATAAATTGAACTAATCAAAAAACCAAAAAGCATAAATAAAATGATATATATATAATTAAAATTAAAAGGAAAATTATAATTTATTATTACTAGTAATATTATTATATATTTTTTTGATATATATATATATATATATATATATATATATATATATATATATAAAAGTAAAGGAAAAATTATAGTTTATTATTACTAGTTATATTATTATATTTTATTGATTTTATTATTAATAGTGATAAATTGAATTAGTCAAACCAATTAAACGTAATAAATAAAATGATTATATATATATATATATATATATATATATATATATATATATATATATTGGAAAGAATATATATAAATAAAAATTAAGAGAGAAATTATATTTTATTATTATTAGTAAAAATAATTTTTTATTTTATTATTAAGTTGAGAGGACAAGTCTTCTAGAACTAAGTAGAATAATATAGTCAAATTAAAATAAAAAATAAAAAATAAATAAATTTAAAAAAACAACAATTAAAAAGACAAGGCAAAGATTCAACTCTAGCTAATATTCTAACTATCATTTCTATTTAAATTTATAGGTCTATTTTCAATTTCTAAGACCTTCTTAAAGTTATACATATGAAAGTAATCAATTCTAGCAATAACTCTAAGTCTTTTAGAGACAAATGGGATGATTTGTCATTTTTGTATGCCATGCCAATGCTAGGAAAAGTTTCCATGATTAATCTCCCCATCGTGCTCACCTCTTGTTTCACCAATATAAGAAATCCTACAAAAACAATAAATGATATAAACACCCTTCCCATCTATAAGATTCACATAATCTTTTACTCTTTTACTCCTAGTTAAAAGGTTGTAAAAGTTTATTTAGATGAGAGGTTTTTGACGCTCGTTGGTTGAGAGATTATTTGCAACTAATTAGCCTCCTAATATGGATTGTCGTTGAAATATTTTCTCAACAAAGTGAATGGATCTAAAGGACCTAAAGTGACTAGATCTAAAAGACAGTTCATCTGAGATGGTGAGATTATGTGTGGGATGTTGAAGTGCTGATGGAAGAAAGTGTTGTGTGGAGCTTTCCGTGAGATGTGAGGCTGTTGCTGTGCCTATTGTGGTTAAGCAGGCTAACCTGACAAGTTAGCCCGTGTTGTGTTTTCAAGTGTTGGAACTGTGTGCTGCTAACGTGTATCAGCGCTATTGAGCTTCCTGTGAGACACGAGGCTCTGGTTGACCGGGCCAACAAGTTTGACCGTGTTGTAGTGTTAGAATTGTGCACTGCTGAGGTTTATCGACACCGTGAAGTTTCCTGCGAGAAGTAAGGTTGTCGAACGTATTCAAGCCAGGTTGGTTGTGCATGGCCCTGGAAAAAAGGGTGATCATTATTCGTAAGAATCTCCTTGTTCTGTCCGCTAAGTTTGAGCCATGTGGAGATCATGTGTGAAGCCGTGAAAGCCGTTGAATGCAAAGCTCTAAGCTGAGCCGAGGGATGTGTGAGTTGATGGCCGTGTGAGGCAAGCATGACCCTTGTTCGCTATGGAAGTCGTGTGGTGCGAAGTAGCATCATGAAAGAACTATCGTCCTATGATCCAAGCGAGCGGAGGGCCATGTGATCGAAGCATGAGCCATGTTGGATGTGGGTGTTGGATTATATGGTGATCCCAAGTGCCAAATCCGTGTTTGATTTGGCTTGCTAAATGCAATTTTCGTGGAAAGTTGTTTATCTAGTTGTATGCTTGGTATTTTGACTGTATGGTTGAATGGAGAAAATCAAGAAGTGGGCAGTTGATGGTGTTGGAATGTGAAGCCTATGCGGCTTCATCTTATGCATCCTTGTAATGTGTTTTTTCAACCAATTTGTCATCCCGTCATTTATGTCTATATTTAGATGTGGTGAGCATGTAAGCCTATCCAGCGTGGTAATCCGTCACGATCTATCCAGCATGGTAAGCCTGTGTTGTGTGCCATGAAGTGAGATATGAGAAAGCAGAACGTGCAGTCTGGTGTTGCTGGATTTTTTGGTAGCAAAAATCTACCAGTTAATGTATATAGGCACCAGTAGATAAAGTCTCATTACTTCATCAATTGAGGCGTGTAGGCAATGGATGCTCCATGTTTGGGCTCATGCTCCTCACTATCCTGCTATGAGGCATGTGAGTGGAGACATGTTTGATAATATACATATTGACCAGGCAAATTTTTATGAAGTGGATTCTGCATTATTGGAGCAATGATCATTGCAGCTAGCTTTTGAAGAATGGCCACAAGGCGTTTCCAGAGAAAGCGAAGGTGGTTGTGGTGGACACCATTCTCCCAGTGGATGTAGATAGATCTTCTTATTTCGACTAGGGATTTCATACATATTTAATGATGTTATCATATGACGCATGGGGCAAGGAACACACAAAGGAAAAATTTCAAGATTTGGTTGAGAAGTCAAAGGGTTTTACATGTCGTTTGGCTTCACCTATGGAGGCAATGTAGTGAGAAGGAAACTCTACAATCACACAATCTGTGGGTTAGCAATATGTTCGATGAGACCATTAAATCCGTGCTTGCGGAATTTGCACTAGAGATCGATAGTAAGTGCGTATGGTGTTCAGAAGGTTCATTTCAAGAGATCATGAAAGAAATCCAAGCTTTCAAAATTAACCACATCATTGTGGAAAATATTTAGTTAATTATATTCATTGCATTGAGATGAATTAAGTGCAGGTTGTTTCTATTCGATATCTGGAAAAGATCGGCCAGAATAACTATTATATTGGCTAATTTTTACTATTAATAGTGTTCCATTCTTTGGAATTCAGAGCAGTGTCAAATAGTATAACTGACTGAGCAAGCCATGGACACAGGCCCTTCCCTCTTTATGGGATATGGCATAATCCATCACGTATCAATATCGCACTCCGGGCATTGTTAATGGTTTGCTGTGAAAAGGAGCTGAGAAACAAGATATATGTGTACATGTGGATGCGGAGATTGTCACGAGCGTAGTTGCCAGATGACCCCCTTAAACAATTCTCTGTCACAAATTGTCATGATCTTCACAAGCTTTTGGATGAAATATAAAAGCACCAATACGAGGTTGTTGTTGAGAGTATTAATCTCTTTGTCTCATTATCTGATTATAGTCGGTTTCAATTCAATTTAGTTAGTTGAGTTTACTTGAGTCTTACTCCAATTATTTATTGTTGTTAATTTATGTATATAAAAGAGTCAATAGGAGGATGTCATTGAGAGTATTAATGTCTTTGTTTCATTATCTGATTATAGTCCAGAATTTAGTAGATGACTCTATCTTTGACAAAATAACCAACAGAACAACATCAAAATAGGCGTGGGATATTCTCAAAGTTGGATATCAAGGTTATGGTATAATTAATACTATTAAATTGCATACATCGAGGACTCAATTTGAAACCCTGAAGATGGCTAACATAGAGAATGTTGGTAAGTTCATGACTAGAGTTAAGGCCATCATCAATAAAATTAGGCTTATTGGTGAAATGATTGCAAATCAGAAGATCATTAAAAAATTCCTCCAAAGCTTGTGGAAGAAATTTGAAATGGTTGTAACAATGACTCTGGAGTACTAATATCTTACAACTTTGTTACCATATTAGTTGAATTGATCGCTTTTTTCCCATGAAACACAACTTAACCTATATGAAGATTCCATGGTACAAGCTTTCAAGGCACTAGTACCTCTTGGCAGAGGCACAGGCAAAGGACATAGAAGCAAAAGTAAACAAGGAAGAGGTAGAAGTATATCTACAGAACATCATGATGCAACTAAACAACTAGAAGCAGAAAATGAATATTCTATCTATTGATCTACACTAATGATATTTTGCTTCAAGTGTGGAACATAATAAACATCATGTATATGTTTTTTTTGTTCCTTTTAAAGTCATAATAGACACAATACCTTTCCCTTTAGCTTTTATATGAGAACAATCACCAACAGTAATTTCAGATTTGATGGAAACATCAATGTAAGAAATTATATTTTTGTTACCTTACAGATGGTTGCTAAAACCATTGTCCAAAAACAAAAGTTCCTCACTCTGATTGTCTTCGAAAACATGGCAGGAATGAAAGTTGAAACATGGCTATAAATGATTCTCCTTTATTGTTGGAGATATGGACACTTCCTCTTTATTGATCTAATTGTTTCTTTCAACATTCATGTTCATAATGTCCAAATTTATTAGAGTATTAGCACTCAACAGAAGCATAACAACATGCTAGTTATGGGCATGCAGTGCTAGATATGTGCATAGCATAGTCGTGGTGTTGTGACATGTGTATTGATTATGTTTCACTCTTTATATGTATATGTATTGTGTTGTATTGTACACCAGTTCTAGGTGTATGCATTATATTATATTGTACATCGGGTGTAAGTGTATGTGTTGTATGTCAGTCTAGGCATATGTATTATGTTGTATGGAGCACTGGGTGCAGGTGTATGTGTCGTAGGCCAGTGTGGGTGTGTGTATTTTGTGGTGTTGTAAGCCTTGTGTGGATGTCCATGTTGTACACTGTGTGTATGTGTACATGATTGAAGAGAATCAAGGGCACTTGGTGCTTTCTTGGTGTGGCAACCGATCTAGTGTGTATACATATATAAAAATGTAGAAGTAAAGATTGATGAGGTATAAGTATCAATATTTTATTTTAGTTCTATTATGCATGTGGTCTATGATTATGACTTATGATGGTTACATGTGATTTATGATTACATTTTATGGTGATTTCATGTGATTCATGATTTTAACTTATGATGGTTATATTTTGAGTTAACCATATGTGATATGTTTATACGTGATGATTGATCAAACAGCTAGTTTGACTTGTTGTGAGAGGAAGTAAACATGATTGCAAGTGTACCTTATTGACAAGCTACCAATGAGGTATGATGTGAATTTATCTCAATTTATTTTGAATATAATGGTAGTTATGTGCTTGGTACAAGAAACACAAAAATACATGGTTGGGTGGTTGAAATTGATTGTAAACATTAGCAGCAATAGGAAAAAAAAATTGGAACATGTAACAGTATATTGGTAAAGCACTTTAGGAGCAGGGCCATTTTCGAACGCTGGTACCTAATAGTGTCCATTGATTTCCATGAGTATGATATGAAAGATATGATTGTTTTGAGGCAAGTATATTCCTTGGTTTTTATATATTTAGATGCGAGGAAGCGTTGCCAAGTGATGGATCGCCTAGGATAGGGGATGTCAGAGAACTTGGAAAGACAGTGACTACATGGAAAAGGATGACTGGATTTTCTGAGGGACTGTGTAGCATAGAAATGAAGGTCGAGGATGGTATTTTTTATTCATTCGCATTTCTAGATGGAATCAAAGGAACATTGGGAGTGTGCCCTGAAACAATGAGCCAGTAACTATTCTCTGGGGGTAAAATAGTACAGGATTGTAGCATTGGATATTGGATGCAGCTTTGGCTCTGATAGTGTATTACGGACTTCCTAGGAAGGAAGTGAATCATGGCACTATTTTGAGGGTGGAAATTTGAGCCTCTAGATTCTCATGTTGCTGATACAGACCATGTATCCTTTTATTTGTTGGTTGAGAAAATGTACATATGAGTATATGCATATATTATTTTAAGTACCATAAAGAATTTTGTTATAAAGCTCGAGTACACAGTATTATTTTCATGATGGGTTTTTTTAGAAGGTTATTCATTGTAAATACTGCAAAAAACTTGTATTATAAAGCTCTATGAGTAGTATTTGGTCTTCTCGCGGTTTTTCTGACGTATATGTAGGATTGAACACTAAGGATGGTGTCCCCAAATGGGGAGGGTTCTGTAACAACCCTGGTGAAAATTCCATGTAATATAAGTTAAAAATAATAACCCTAGTCGATGCGACAATTATTCCAATCTCAATGTTGGGAAAAACATCCAAGTGGGTGTTAATTTTGGTTATTATGGTTAAAGGAATTCGAAAAAGGAAATGGAAAAGGCTTTGGAAAGACATGATGCATTAATTGGCATTTTATTTATGAAAATAATGGAAAATAGGAGAAAAGGGAGGTGAAAGGTCACAAGTTGCATGTGAGGAGGGAAATGAAAGAAAATAATGGAAAATGAAGGAAATAGAGGCCTCATTAATAAAAAGGCTTCTGAGGATTAGTTGGTAAGCTTTTGCTCAATATTTTTTCAGTGAATTGTCGGAGCTCTCTCACTATTCTCTCTTTCTCTCACTCTTGGACACTTATAATTTTCTTCGAGAACTTGGGCATTGGATAAAGAAAGGAAAAGCAATAAAGGAAGAGCAATATCAAGAAACTACACCAGGATTCTTTGTAGGTATCGATTTGTATATGTTATCTCCTTGCTAGATCCATAATGCATGGTATTGCATGTGGTTTGTTGCTATCTTGGAATGGGTTTTTCTAGGTGTGACAGTGTTTTCCACCTAGCCCTGTCATTTCCATATAAATTTGATGAGATGGGTTTCTCATACTATTGTTGAGATGGATTGGTGGATGGTTTTGAAACTAAGTGTGGTGGATCTCCAAAATGAAAGACACAGGGCCTAATGGTCCTTGAACTAGACTACAGATCAAGATAAATACACTAGCCTAGTAACCCCTGAGCCAGACTATGGGTTGTGTTAAACCTATATTGTATGCCTCCGTGGGCCTAGGAATCCTTACTGGTGAATGGTACAATATACGGTAAAGCCGAGAAGTGGATTTATCTCCTTTGGGGCTAGTAGCTTCAAGATGGGATGTACGGGATGGGATCTACACTAATGATATTTTGCTTCAAGTGTAGAACATAATAAACATCATGTATATGTTTTTTTTGTTCTTTTTAAAGTCATAATAGACACCATACCTTTCCCTTTAGCTTTTATATGACAACAATCACCAAGAGTAATTTCAGATTTGATGGAAACGTCAATGTAAGAAATTATATTTTTGTTACCTTTCAGATGGTTGCTAAAACCATTGTCCAAAAACCAAAGTTCCTCACTCTGATTGTCTTCGAAAACATGGCAGGAAAGAAAGTTGAAACATTGCTATAGAGGATTCTCCTTTATTTTTGGAGATATGGACACTTCCTCTTTATTGATCTAATTGTTTCTTTCAACATTCATGTTCATAATGTCCAAATTTATTAGAGTATTAGCACTCGACGGAAGCATAACAACATACTAGTTATGGGCATGCAGTTTTAGATATGTGCATAGCGTAGTCGTGGTATTGTGACATGTGTATTGATTATGTTTCACTCTTTATATGTATATGTATTGTGTTGTATTGTACACCAGATCTAGGTGTATGCATTGTATTATGTTTTACATCGGGTGTAAGTGTATGTCTTGAATGTCAGTCTAGGCGTATGTGATATGTTGTATGGAGCACTAGGTGTAGGTGTATGTGTCGTAGGCCAATGTGGGTGTGTGTATTTTGTGGTGTTGTAAGCCTTGTGTGGATTTTCTTGTTGTACACTGTGTGTATGTGTACATGATTGAAGAGAATCAAGGGCATTCGGTGCTTTCTTGGTGTGGCAACCGATCTAGTGTGTATACAGATATAAAAATGTAGAAGTAAACATTGATAAGGTATAAGTATCGATATTTTATTTCAGTTCTATTATGCATGTGATCTATGATTATGACTGATGATGGTTACATGTGATTTATGATTACATTTTATGGTGACTTCATGTGATTCATGATTTTCATTTATGATGGTTATATTTTCAGTTAACCATATGTGATATGTTTATACGTGATGATTGATCAAACAACTAGTTTGACTTGTTGTGAGAGGAAGTAAACATGATTGCAAGTCTACCTTATTAACAAGCTACCAATGAGGTATGATGTGAATTTATCTCAATTTATTTTTAATATAATGGTAGTTATGTTCTTGTTACAGGAAACACATAAATACATGGTTGGGTGGTTGAAATTGATTGCAAACATTAGCAGCAGCAGGAAAAAAAATTGGAACATGCAACAGTATATTGGTAAAGCACTTTAGGAGCAGGGCCATTTTGGGATGTTGGTACCTAATAGTGTCCATTGATTTCCATGAGCATGATATGAACGACATGATTGTTTTGAGGCAAGTATATTCCTTGGTTTTTATATATTTAGATGTGAGGAAGCATTGCCAAGTGATGGATCGCCTAGGACAGGGGATGTCGGGGAACTTGGAAAGACAGTGACTACATGGAAAAGGATGACTGGATTTTCTGAGGGACTGTGTAGCATACAAATGAAGGTCGAGGATGGTATTTTTTGTTCATTCGCATTTCTAGATGGAATCAAATGCACATTTGGAGTGTGCCCTGAAACAATGAGCCAGTAACTATTCTCTAAGGGTAAAATAGTGTAGGATTGTAGCGTTGGATATTGGATGCAGCTTTGGCTCTAATAGTGGATTATGGACTTCCTGGGAAGGAAGTGAATCGTGGCACTATTTTGAGGGTGGAAGTTTGAGCCTCTAGATTCTCATGTTGCTGATCCAAACCATTTATCCTTTTATTTGTTGGTTGAGAAAATGTACATATGAGTATATGCATATATTATTTTAAGTACCATAATGAATTTTGTTATAAAGCTCGAGTACACAGTATTATTTTCATGATGTTTTTTTTTAGAAGGTTATTCATTGTAAATACTGCAAAAAAATTGTATTATAAAGCTCTATGAGTAGTATTTTGTCTTCTCATAGTTTTTCTGACATATATGTAGGATTGAACACTGAGGATGGTGTCCCCAAATGGGGAGGGTTCTGTAACAACCCTGGTGAAAATTCCATGTAATATAAGTTAAAAATAATAACCCTGGTCGATGCGATAGTTATTCCAATCTCAAAGTTGGGAAAAATATCCAAGTGAGTGTTAATTTTGGTTATTATGGTTAAAGGAATTTGGAAAAGGAAATGGAAAAGGCTTTGGAAAGACATGATGCATTAATTGGATTTTTATTTATGAAAATAATGGAAAATAGGAGAAAAGGGAGGTGAAAGGTCACAAGTTGCATGTAAGGAGGGAAATGAAAGAAAATAACGGAAAATGAAGAAAATAGAGACCTCATTAATAAAAAGGCTTCTCAGGATCAGTTGGTAAGCTTTTTCTCAATATTCTTTCAATGAATTTTTGGAGCTCTCTCACTATTCTCTCTTTCTCTCACTCTTGGACACTTATAATTTTCTTTCAAAACTTGGGCATTGGATAAAGAATGGAAAATAAATAATGGAAGAGCAGCGTCAAGAAACTACACCAGGATTCTTTGTAGGTATCGATTTGTATATGTTATTTCCTTGCTAGATCCATAATGCATGGTATTGCATGTGGCTTCTTGCTATCTTGGAATGGGTTTTTCTAGGTGTGACAATGTTTTCCACCTAGCCCTATCATTTCCATATAAATTTGATGAGATGGGTTTCTCATACTATTGTTGAGATGGATTGGTGGATGGATTTGAAACTAAGTGTGGTGGATCTCCAAAATAAAAAACACATCGCCTAATGGTCCTTGAACTAGACTACAGATCGCGATAAATCCACTAGCCTAGTAACCCTTGAGCCAGACTGTGAGTTGTGTTAAACCTAGATTGTGTGCCTCCATGGGCGTAGGAATCCTTACTAGTGAATGGTACGATATACGGTAAATCCAAGAAGTGGATTTATCTCCTTTGGGCCTAGTAGCTTTGAGATGGGATGTACGGGATGGGGTCTACACTAATGATATTTTGCTTCAAGTGTGGAACATAATAAACATCATGTATATGTTTTTTTTGTTCTTTTTAAAGTCATAATAGACACAATACCTTTCCCTTTAGCTTTTATATGAGAAAAATCACCAAGCGTAATTTCAGATTTGATGGAAACATCAATGTAAGAAATTATATTTTGTTACCATTCATATGGTTGCCAAAACCATTGTCCAAAAATCAAATTTATTCACTCTGATTGTCTTTGAAAACATGGAAGGAAAGAAAGTTGAAACATGGCTATAGAGGATTCTCCTTTATTTTTGAAGATATGGACACTTCCTCTTTATTGATCTAATTGTTTCTTTCAACATTCATGTTCATAATGTCTAAATTTATTAGAGTATTAGCACTCGACAGAAGCATAACAACATGCTAGTTATGGGCATGTAGTGTTAGATATGTGCATGGTGTAGTCGTGGTATTGTGACATGTGTATTGATTATGCTTCATTCTTTATATGTATATGTATTGTGTTGTATTGTACACCAAATCTAAGTGTATGCATTGTATTGTAGTGTACATCGGGTGTAAGTGTATGTGTTGTATGTCAATCTAGGCATATGTATTATGTTGTATGGAGCACTGGGTGCAGGTGTATGTGTCATAGGCCAGTGTGGGTGTGTGTATTGTGTGGTGTTGTAATCTTTGTGTGGATGTCCATGTTGTACACTGCGTGTATGTGTACATGATTGAAGAGAATCAAGGGCACTCGGTGCTTTCTTGGCGTGGCAACTGATCTAGTATGTATACAGATATAAAAATGTTGAAGTAAAGATTGATGAGGTAAAAGTATCGATATTTTATTTCAGTTCTATTATGCATGTGATCTATGATTATGAATTATGATGGTTACATGTGATTTATGATTTTAATTTATGATGGTTACATTTTGAGCTAACCATATGTGATATGTTTATACTTGACGATTGATCAAGCAACTAGTTTGACTTGTTGTGAGAGGAAGTAAACATGATTGCAAGTGTACCTTATTGACAAGCTACCAATGAGGTATGATGTGAATTTATCTCAATTTATTTTGAATATAATGGTAGTTATGTGCTTGGTATAGGAAACACATAAATACATGGTTGGGTGGTTGAAATTGATTGCAAACATTAGCAGCAATGGGAAAAAAAAATTGGAACATGCAACAGTATATTGGTAAAGCACTTTAGGAGCAGGGCCATTTTGGGACGTTGGTACCTAATAGTGCAATTGATTTCCATGAGCATGATATGAACGATATGATTGTTTTGAGGCAAGTATATTCCTTGGTTTTTATATATTTAGATGTGAGGAAGCATTTCCAAGTGATGGATCACCTAGGATAGGGGATGTCGGGGAACTTGGAAAGACAGTGGCTACATGGAAAAGTATGACTGGATTTTCTAAGGGACTGTGTAGCATATAAATGAAGGTCGAGGATGGTATTTTTGTTCATTCAAATTTATATATGGTATCAAATGCACATTGGGAGTGTGCCCTGAAACAATGAGCCGGTAACTATTCTTTGAGGGTAAAATAGCACAGGATTATAGTGTTGGATATTGGATGCAACTTTGGCTCTGATAGTGGATTATGGACTTCCTGGGAAGGAAGTGAATCCTGGCACTACTTTGAGGGTGGAATTTTGAGCCTCTAGATTCTCATGTTTTTGATACAGACCATTTATCCTTTTATTTGTTGGTTGAGAAAATGTACATATGAGTATATGCATATATTATTGTAAGTACCATAATGAATTTTGTTATAAAGCTAGCGTACATAGTATTATTTTCATGATGTTTTTTTTAAGAAGGTTATTCGTTGTAAATACTACAAAAAAATTGTATTATAAAGCTCTATGAGTAGTATTTTGTCTTCTCGCGGTTTTTCTGACGTATATGTAGGATTGAACACTTAGGATGGTGTCCCCAAATGGGGAGGGTTCTGTAACAACCCTGGTGAAAATTCCATGTAATATAAGTTAAAAATAATAACCCTGGTCGATGCGACAGTTATTCCAATCTCAATGTTGGGAAAAACATCCAAGCGGGTGTTAATCTTGGTTATTATGGTTAAAGGAATTCAGAAAAGGAAATGGAAAAGGCTTTCGAAAGACATGATGCATTAATTGGCATTTTATTTATGAAAATAATGGAAAATAGGAGAAAAGGGAGGTGAAAGGTCACAAGTTGCATGTGAGGAGGGAAATGAAAGAAAATAATGGAAAATCAAGAAAATAGAGGCCTGATTAATAAAAAGGCTTCTCAGGATCAGTTGGTAAGCTTTTGCTCAATATTTTTTCAGTGAATTGTTGGAGCTCTCTCACTATTCTCTCTTTCTCTCACTCTTGGACACTTATAATTTTATTCGAGAGCTTGGGAATTGGAGAAAGAAAGGAAAAGAAATAAAGTAAGATCAGGATCAAGAAACTACACCGAGATTCTTTGTAAGTATCTATTTGTATATGTTATTTCCTTGCTAGATCCATAATGCATGGTATTTCATGTGGTTTCTTGCTATCTTGGAATGGGTTTCTCTAGATGTGACAGTGTTTTCTGCCTAGCCTTGTCATTTCCATATAAATTTTATGAGATGGGTTTCTCATACTATTTTTGAGATGGATTGGTGGATGGATTCTAAACTAACTGTGGTGGACATTCAAAATGAAACACAGATGGTCTAATGGTCCTTTAACTAGACTAAAAATCACGATAAATCCACTAGCCTAGTAACCCCTGAGCTAGACTGTGGGTTGTGTTAAACCCAGATTATGTGCCTCTGTGGGCCTAGGAATCTTTACTGGTGAATGGTACGATATACGGTAAAGCTAAGAAGTGAATTTATCTCCTTTGGGCCTAGTATCTTCGAGATGGGATGTACGGTAAATCATAGAGAGATGGTCTTAGTGTAGGGCATACTGACCCTTGGATCAGATTGTGGGCTACAGTAAAGTGTGAGAGACTAGGAGGCACTCAAATTCATCACGGTGTAGGTAGAGAAATCTAGTAGAATCCATGTTTGTTTGGTTCCTTTACAGTTGGTTATGAGTACCACATTCATGCTTGGAATATGGCACAACGGTTATTGGATGAAGAGAGATTTGGCCCAGCCAATCTATAGTCAAGTGTAACATGGTAGTACCATCCCCGGTTTGTTATTGCATTCATTAATGATAAATTAATTCCTTTGGTAATTGATGTATAAATTTAATTATTATTATGTGGATTCTATTTTTGTTTTATCTATTGTATTTTTGTTCTTATTATGTTGGTTATCAGCATGTAATTTATCAGTGATGATGTATGTCTCTCTCCATATTTTTACCTATAAATGAATACACCATGTATCTTTCATGAAAAAACATAATAAGTATGAGACCCATATGTTTAAATATGTTGTTTATACATGTATATGCAATGTTTGTGACAAGTTTAACGAAATTAATGTCATGGTTAGGAGGGGTCTAGAGGATTTCTTGATGATGAGATTGCTTCCATACGTTTCTTTTAATGTTATTTATAATCTCCTATAGTTTCATTAGGTAATGGCCAGTGACCTAGGATCTAGGTCTAAAAAGGTGGGACAAGTCCTAGAGTTTTGGGCACATAACTGAATTTTGGGGCCCTAGCCACTACCTTTCCTTGGCATGTCCATGAATATAGGTTGCTAGTTTCTCCCTTTCCCTTACATGCCCACGTCTAAGGCTTGAATTGGTCAAAACGCAACCCTCCTTCAAGGTTCAGGGGTCTGCAAGGTTGGGTTATGTCCTGGAGGTATTTGTTGATGCTATGTAAGGATTGTCTATCATGTTTCCATCAGTTCCACTTCCTCAAAGTCATCTAGGATGCTGAATCTCATATTAGTATCCTATTGTCACATGTTTACCCTATTTGGTGGTTTACTGATCCGGATTTATGCAGGAACACAACAGAATAAACACATAACCATAAATACAGAGATGCAGCGGAAATAACACTTCATTTCATTAATATCAAAGAACTGAAATTTGCTTACAGACAGAATGGAAATAAAACTAGCTAGGGCGCTAGTAGCTATCTCTGAGAAGAGATGTGGCGGCTACAGGCCTCTGAACTGCGTTACAATGAGGCTCAAGGGCCTATTTATTATTGAGAAACAATGGAGAACCCTAAAAATTCCTAAAAACCTAACCCTAGGAGATGAAGCGCAAAAACTATGGGCCCCGTTTGGGTAAATTGGTGTTTCAACTTCCCAGGGACGTAACTTTGGCATACTATCTTCGTTTGACGCACATAATACATCATTAGAAAGCTCTATCCAAGGACTACGGCTTTCAGGATGAATTTGATGATGAATTTGATGATCAAATTCGCTGGCGCTTTGATACCCAAAAAACATCGTTTAGGGCCTCAAAACGGCTCCGGAAGTTCAGGACCCGAAAAACTGCTAAAAATAGTAAGTTATGCCGAAACTGAAAAACTGAAAGAGACAATGGTGGGGGCCCAAGTGGAATAGGCGGGTGGCCACCAATATCCACCTGGATCATTCCTCCCCCCTTAGGAAGCAATGGTCCCCATTGCGTTAAGTTCCTCCATGAGATGAGGAAATTTCTGCTGAACTTGGTCCCTGGTGAACCACTTTCCTTGGTGCAGGAGACAACCCGATACAGTTGGATCCTCTGTTGGCGAGTGTTCTTAATTTGCATGTCCATGATACAATCTATGGTGGCCTGCTCCATGCATTCTGGGTTTAACTCTATTGGTGTGAGTTGTTCTGCAATGTCCGAAGTGTCCATTAGAGGTGGGAAGTAAGGACGAAGGCGATCCACATTGAAGACTAGGTGCAGACCAAGGAATGGTGGAATACTAAGCTCAAAAGCATTGTTCCCTATAGCCTTGGTGATGGTGTACGGCCCGTATCGGAGCGAGCGAAGCTTGCGGTGAGGTCCAGTGAGGCGCTCCTTCTGCAAATGCAGCCATACTTTGTCGCCCACCTGGAAGTTGTGTGGCACCCGGTGTTGATCATGGCGCTGCTTGTACTTCGCATTGGCTCTGTCCAATATATCATGAACCTGTTAGCGGATGTGTTGAATGCGCTCGATGAAGCTACTTGCTTTGTCAACTTCAGACTGGACGTGCGCTAAATCGGCCTGAGCAGCTGCAAATGGCATGGCTACGTCAATGGGACATAGTGGCTAGAATCCCAAGCCCACCTGAAAGGGGCTATGGCCAATTGAACTGTGGAGAGCCCGGTTATAACTATGTTGTACATAAGGGAGGCTCTCGTCCCATGTGCGTGGATGCTTTGAATTGTACATGCGCAGAATGTGTACAATCATTCTGCTGAAAACCTCTGTCTGGCCATCTGTTTGGGGATGGAAAGCTGTGGACTTGGTGAGCTTTGTGTCCATCATTTACCAGAGGCTGGACCAAAATGTGCTGAGGAACCTGCTATCTCGATCTGATATGATAAACTGTGTGATCCCAAAGTGCACCCATACTCATTCAAAGAAGAGTTTAGCAGTAGCTTCTGCTGTGATATTCTTCTTACAGGCCGCCATAATGGCCATCTTCGAGAATCTGTCAACGACCACGAAAACATAGTCATTGCCATTCTTAGTAGAGGGTAGGCCCGACATGTAATCCATGGAGATGGATTCCCAAGGTCGACTAGGGGTAGGTAGTGGAGTATATAGGCCTTGCTTCTTGATGGTCGGTTTGGCAATGGCACAAGCAGAGCAGGATCTGATGTGCTTCTTGACATCCTTTCGAAGGTTCGGCCAATAGAAATATCAGATACATTATTTTCTGTTCCCTCAATGCCCAAGATTCCCACCGTAGGTGCTTCCTGTCATCTGGCACGCTCGCTTGAAGGAACACAAAGGTGTCCTAGGTGACATAAAAGTGCATCTTGGAGGTGAAAATTTGGAACTTGCGTGCCCCCCAAGAGTGCCTTGTAAGTGTGGCCGAATTCTGGGTCACTCTAATAGAGAAGCGGCCAATCAGAAGTCTCGTGCCCACAAGAGTTGAGCACGGTGGTGAGCGCCACGATCGGTGGTCGGCTGAGGCAGTCTGCAACATTATTGGTGCTACCTTTCTTGTACTTGATGTTCAAATGAAACTGTTGCAGATATGTGGACCACTTCTGATGGCGATCATTCTGCAACTTCCCTTGTGTCTGTATGAACTGCAGGGGCCGGCGGTTTGTGTGGATGATTGTTTCCTTCCCCAAAATGTAATGCTTCCATTGTCGACAGGCTTGCACAATGGAATACATTTCTTTGTCATAGGTGGGATACTTGCGAACTATCTCAGACAATGTCTCACCGTGATATGCCACTGGATGTCCCTGTTGAGTAAGAACTGCCCCAATAGCATAGTCAGAGGCATCTGTCTCGATCTCAAACGGCTGCTGCAAGTCTGGTAAGGTGAGCACTGGGGCAGAACATAGGCGATTTTTTAATTCTTTGAACGCCTTCTGTTGAGGTTCTGACCAAAAGAATTTTGCTCTCGCTCCTCCTTTGGTGACTTGACTCAAGGGCCAAGTGATATGAGAGAATCCCAACACGAATCTACGGTAGAAATTAGCAAGACCCAGAAAGCTGCGAAGCTCTGTTATAGTAGTCGGGGCTGGCCAATCCCGAATGACTTGGATCTTGGCCGGATCCACATGCACCCCCCTTTCATCAATAATGTATCCTATATATTGAACCTGGGTCATGCCAAACGTGCACTTCTCCAAATTGGCACACAACTTGTGTTGCCGCAGTGTTTGGAGGACTTGTCGGATGTGATGAAGGTGCTCTTCCAAAGTCTTGCTGAAGATCAGAATGTCATCCAAGTACACCACTACGAATGAGTTGGTGAATGGCCGCAAGATGTCGTCCATCATCCTCATGAAGGTTGCGGGAGCATTCGCCAACCCGAAAGGCATGACCAGCCATTCAAAAAGGCCTTCCTTAGCTTTGAAGGCAGTCTTCCACACATCAGAGGGTTCAATTGGTACCTGGTGATACCCAGACTTCAGGTCGATCTTACTGAAATATTTTGCACCTTGGAGTTGGTCCAGAAGGTCATCAATCCGTGGGATTGGGTACCTATTCAGGACAGTGATCTTGTTCAGCGCCCGATAGTCAATACAGAGTCTCCACGTCCCATCCTTCTTCTGTACCAACACGATCGGGCTCCCACAGGGCGATGAACTTGGTCTGATGTGACCTTTCTGCAACAGCTCCTGAATCTGCCTCTTGATTTCATCATTTTCCAAAACAGAGCGCCGATAGATCGGTCCATTAGGTAGCGGCGCACCGGGGGTCAGATCAATCGGGTGCTTGACCTGACAGTGCAGAGGAACCCCTGTGGGTGAGGTGAATATGTCCCCGTACTCCTCCACCACCTTATCCATTTGTTGTTGTTGTGCAGAGGAGCCCTGTCTGGAGGTCGTGGCCACAGTCTTCTTCTTGCCCTGGGGGCGGATCATCAGGAAAACGAATTTCCTGGTTTGGGAAATGAGCTTACTGCATTGTTTTGCAGTAACCAAAGAGATATTCATAGGAGGTGGTACCTCTGGTATCCTGTACAACTTATTTCCCAAAGTAATAATAACAGCACGAGGTCGAGACTCATACACAGCATGACGCTTCCACAAGTATGGTTGTCCTAATAATACATCAGAAACATCAATAGGAGCAACGCCACATAATACCTCATCCGTGAAGGGCTTGATGCTATAGGGAAGGCGACACTGCCGGCTGACGCGGAGATCTCGTCCTTGGTGAAGCCACCCGATGGTGTATGGATGTGGGTGAGCTGTGGTCGGCAAGCCCAACCGCTTCACGACGTCTGCTGAAATGAGGTTCTTTTGACTCCCATTGTCGACAATGAACTGTACCGGGGAGCCCTTTACCCACATCTGGGAGTGGAATAGACGTTCCTCCTCCTCTAGATCTTCCGGTTCCTCCTTTTGGATCTTTGCAGTGGCAACAGTGGCGTTGGGCTCCGCATCAATAATCTGTTTCCCTTTTTCATTCGCCTTTTCAGGTTCTGATTCGGAGTCAGAGCATGCATCTGACTCAGAAGCCCTCATCTCGGCCACTAGCGATTGCTTGGCCCGACACTCACTTGTGTTGTGAGTGGAGCTCTTATGGAACTCACACCACTTTCCCGTGTCCTTCTTTGGCTTTGCGGTGTTGTTCTTTTCTTGTGGCTTTGACGGGTTGTCTTTAGCCGCCATGCCTTGGCTTTGTCCTTTGTTCTGCGGTTTGGAAGCACCTTTCCCTTGCTTTTGATTCGCAGATCCAAAGTCTCGCTTCTTCTGTTTGAATTTCTGCTCAATCTTGGCAGCATACCGGTATGCCGTACCAAGCGAAGAGATGTCGAGGAACTCCATTTCCTCCTGAATGTATCTGTGCAGACAACTGCGATACTTTAGCACCAAATGTTTCTCTGAATCTTTGATACCCAACTTTGTGCGCAGGGTATGGAACAGATTCGTCAGCTCGTGCACATCTTGATCCCTTTGTTGTCGCAGCGTGGTCCATTGCATGTACTTGTCCTCATAGCTCCCCACGGGATAGTATTGTTCCTTGACGGCGTCTCGGAAAGAATTCCGAGTTGGTACGGCCGAGAACAGAGAGGGTTCTGTCTGGTCCTTGTTCTCACAGTAGGTTTCCCACCAGTCCTTAACATGGGGGGTAGCTTTGAGGAGTGCAAAAATAATCTTCTCCTGGTCTAAAAAGTCATGAACAGAGAAATATCCTTCTAATAGATTCAACCATCTATCTACGGCATCTGCGTCTATTTGACCCTCAAATATGGGAATGTCAAAATTTACTTGTACCTTAAAGGGAGTCGCAACTCCAGAGTGGCTACTGGATGCACCCGGTTCGCGGCAAACTCTCGCCGAAGGATCCGAGCTGTGTTATCCATCATCGTGCCTTGTTTTCTTGAGGGCCCCTCGAGCAATATTTTTTGATAGATCTCCCCGCCTCCTCATTCTTTCTCTTTCGCCCCCCATTTCCCCCTACGAGGGTTTGCGAGGGCCGATCTTCCCCTGGTTCCCACCGTATCAAGCCCTAGCTCCTTATACCTAATTGCTAGACATGCAAAGAAGGAACGAGAAAAGCAGACTTTCCGATACCACTCGATCCGGATTTATATGAACACAAATGTATCAAACACATAACCATAAATACGTAGATGCAGGTATAACACTCATTTCATTAATATCAAAGAACGAAATTTGCTTACATATTGTAATGGAAATAAAACCAGCTAGGCGCCGGTAGCTATCTCTCGAGAAGAGATGTGGCGTGCTGTGCTCTCAGAATCAAGCAATGAGGCTCAAGGGCCTATTTATTGGAGAAACAATGGAGAACCCTAAACATCCCAAAAACCTAACCCTAGGAGATGAAGTGCCAAAACTATGGGCCCCGTTTGGGTAAATTGGTGTTTCAACTTCCCAGGGACGTAACTTTGGCATACTATCTCCGTTTGACGCACATAATACATCATTAGAAAGCTCTATCCGAGGACTACAGCTTTCGGGACAAATTTGATGATCAAATTCGTTGGCACTTTGATACCCAAAAAATGTCGTTTAGGGCCTCAAAACGGCTTCGGAAGTTCAGGACCCGAAAAACTACTAAAAATAGTAAGTTATGACGAAACTGAAAAACTGAAAGAGACAATGGTGGGGGGCAAGTGGAATAGGTGGGTGGCCACCAATATCCACCTGGATCATTTACTTGGGTATATGTGGGAAGAGGGTGTTACATACCATAGTCATCATTTTATGGATTCTCTATAACCCTACTACTATGATGATTATCTATGATAAGCTTGCATATATCATTGGATCACCATTTTCCTTTGGTGGACATCAAATGCCAGTACACCCATCTTTTATGGATTTCTAATAAGCGAGCTACTGTGGTGATTCTCTACCAGTAGCCTGCAGCTACCAATGGATCACCATTTTCCTCTGGTTGACATAAAATGGCAATACCTATTTCGAAAATCATCCATGCTATTCTTCTTGACATCAATGAAACATTTCCAACACTTTTAAGCTGTTAATCATATAAAACATCATGTATTTTCACTATCAAAGACATTTCAATTCGGTAGGCCACTGGTCCAATCCTCTCAAGGGTCTCAAAATCCCCTTAATACTAAGGTGCCTTCTTGGTACATGACACAATTCTCAAGGAGATCTTCTTGGTATTGAATCAGATGTACACATTCCCCCCAACCTGAATCTTCTTAAATACCTTATGTTGATTTGCATAACTCTTCTGCCTATATTGTGCTTCGTTTAGGTTCTTCTTGATAATCTTCATTTCATGTTCCATCTTTGCCAACATATCTGGTCTAACATGTAACCTATTCACTAGATCAATCCAACTAATAGGAGTATTACAACTCTTCCCACAAAGTGCCTCAAACAGATGCATCTTTAAATACTCCTGATACCCATTATCATATGCAAAATATACTAGTGGAAGATAATATTCCCACTTCCTATGTTGATGCATGACATACATTCTCAACATGTCCTCCAGAATCCTATTGACCCTCTTTGCCTCTCCATCTATTTGTTGATGATAAGTTGTGTTAGTAACCTATAAATATAGGATTCATAATTTTGACTTGACCGATGGTAGTCTTGTAAATATGTACAAACTTTTCTTTCTGCAATTTATTTTCCCATATTTTGTAAAAAAAAAAAAAATATAAAAAAAAAATGAAAAAGAGGGTAAAAAGTCCTAAAAGAAAAATCAAAGGACTTAGAAAAAATAATATACCCCAAAAGAAAAAATATGAATAAAACATGAAAGTGTCCAAGTCTAAATGCCACTACTATTACTTTTTGAAGTTGATTATGGCAGACTGTCAATAAATGCCATAATCTGCGATGAGTTGAACAATTTAATCTTGACTTGTCCCCTTTCAATTTCAAATGTTGTAGATAGAGAATAAAGGATTTCCATACAATTTAATCATGATAATTCATTAGTTAGGTAGAGAATAAAAGAATCCAACAGATTAATCTGGATTCTTGATTGAAATAAGTATAGAATTAGATAGTTTACCATTTTCAAAGAGAATAAAATTTTGTAAGGTTTCTAGTTCAAATGCACCTGATTAAAATAGAAGGAAAAAATGTTAGAAGACAATGACTCGGTAGGTAGAAGAAGGTGGGAGAAATCATTGTAAATATATTTCACCACATTATAAATAACTGATTTCCCCTCCCCATAGCAATTTTATATTCTAGACTATCAGTCAAAGAGGCTCAAGGCATTTCCTTGACTTCTGTTGGGACCAGACCCAAGGCTCGAAGACTGATTAGTTGAAAATGTTAAGTTTCTATATTAATCCATGAAACTTTCATCATTTACCCCTCCATGCAATCATCACCATTTCAATTCATAAGTGGGAACTCTTTTCTTACTTAAATATCACATAAAATCCCATTTTATTAACTTCCTCCATTTTTACAAGGCATAAAACCCTCAAAAACATGATATACTAAGTTAAAAGTGAATGTGTTATGATAATAAAGCTTTACTATAATTTTCACTTTCCTTAGTTTTATTTATGAGTTTTGAGTATTCATTGTCCCTTTTCATATTAACACTTAACATATTTTATTAACTCCCTATCAAATATCCTAGTCCTATTAATATAAATTATTTCATTTAATAACCAAAAAACCCCCTTATTATATGCTTTTGTGTCAAATATATTAAACACATGTTGAAAAACATCCCGAAATTACCCCTTTGACACAAAACTACCCATAATAATATTCCCGCTCCCCTATAGTTTTGGACTTCCGAATAATCTAAAACTATATAATAAAATAAAAATACGAAAATCAGTTTTCATACATATTTTATATGTTTTGGAATGAAAGAAAATTTTCCCACTTATCCTTTGTAAATACTTTCATCATTCTTCATGCACAAGCTTTACCCAAGGTTAACGCCTTAACCTCACCACTTTCACCCAGTATATATACCCTTACCACAGATTAAACCTTGGTTAACATTTATAACCGGCCCCATTCTATGTATAAGCTCATTTTATGCATAAGACTCCATCAAAAACTATGCGCCCTCATGCTCATCATTAACCCTCCGATCATTTTCATAATCCCAATCCAACGATTAGCATTGAGCGCGATCAACCAGCCTCCAGCCCAACCATTCCCTATTGCATTAAAACATGACCGTCGATCTTCTCTTATCTAATCAATGACGCATATCAAAGTACCCGGTCCCACCTTATTTCCCCCCAGCTTCCCAATGTATCTTAGCCGTTCGCATCGCTCAATCAAATCTGATGGCGTGGATCTCATATCGCATTACAAAAGTAATCGGGCAAAGTTGGCAAAAAAATTTGCGATAAAAGTTCTTTACCGAAACCGCCACCCGCTACTTGTCTCATTTCTACTGGATCGCATTGCAAAACCAAAAAACCATTTACCACCTAGAAGCAATGTGATAACCACTAACGGTTTCAACTTCAAATATAAAAACCGCTCCCGCCATTAATTTCGACCTGTAATAAATGTTATCTGTAATGATAAGACTTAAGGTTTCAACCTTAGCTCTTATTCTTTACATGCTTTTGCACCTACGGCCTCTCAGAAAACACTCACAGATGCCATTTCAGAGCTACTTTCGAATCATTTCATAATTCTAAAGCCATTTCCACTCTAAAAATTCACCTCCAAATACCCTCAGTGCCTTCTACGAAACAACTGCAACTAGTTTGAAGACGGGTACAACCTGGAACCCTCTTCGATCGCAACCATACCTATTTAAGTTATTTTTCAGTAATCCAACCTGCAAATTCTTCATTTCCAAAAACAAAATTAAACCAAATTGAGTATATAAGCCAAAAATACTCCTTTGAAAGTACTCAAACCTTGAAGAAACAGGGGAAACCTTGTCAAAATTTTCCAAGAATTTTCCAATTCCTCCTAATTCAGTTTTAAAGAGTTTTGGATCATCCAAAAGCTATTTCTACAGTGGAAATCCATTTGAATTACCAAAAAAACCACCGAAATCCCTTTCCAGTCCTCTGTATATTCAAAATCTGTGTTTTCATCATAAAACCCTCGCCCAGATTCCAATTTTTTCCCAAAAGCAGCTTAATTAACCTTCTGTTTCCAAAAATAACTGAGAAAATAGTCTAATATTTCTCAGTTTCATTCAAAATGACAAAAAAGCAGATTATCCCTAGGACTGGAGGTCCCAAATCACAGAATCTTGCCTCCAGGAAGCTTCCAAACTCCAAACCTTCCAAAATTGATAAACCTACTCTTGTCCTAATTGTAGATTCTACTGAGGTAGTCAGACCATTGCAACCACCTGTCACCTTTGAAGGGAATAGTCCCTTGATTGAGTTAGACTATATAATTACTGATGCTACCTTGGAATTTTATCTACTTGAAGTACATAACTGGTGTCAGCAAAAAATTGAGAAGAAAGTGGTAAATGATATACCTATATGGGACTCCAACTTGCCTAAATATGTGGTTCCCATCACCCATCTAGCTCAATATTTCATTAGGTTGTTTCAGTTGCACTATATTCCTTAGCAGAGATGCATGGTAAACAAAGATAGTGAGGTCGTGTTTTACATAACTGCTGAAGCCATCAATGATATGCTCCGACTAAGCCATGAGCCACGAGCAGTATCATTGTTCATTGAAGATTTGACTCAAATGTATTTAGACCAGGATTTCCCTGGGAAGTTTATGATCCTTCAAAACTTCATGCCTAATCATGTTAACCTTCCTAAGGTAAATCCACCTTATGATACTTTTTATTTCCCTAAGAGCTCCAGAAAAGTCATTTCCATGTTGTTATTTCATTATAGGATATGCTAATTATGAGTTTACCGATGCCTCCATCCTACGTTTGCTTTCTACCTTGTCTCTAGGACAACAGCCAGAACTGGTTTTCAACTTTTCCAAATTTATTGATAATAATATGTATTATTAATTGATTAAATTACCTAATGAAGGAGTGTTCAGATATTCATCATATCTGTTACATCTCTTCCTATTTTCTTAGGAAGATAATTTTCCAATTGCATTACAGAAGATGGATGTGGAGGGAAAACCTCTTTCAGTGATATTCTAGACTTCTCTACTCAGGAAAAACAGTAGTGAATACAGCTACAGGGACTTCAATGATTTGTTTATTAAACCTACCATGAGTTTGTTGAACAAAGCAGAGCCAGCAAGCATCAATGAAGAAATCAAAAGAATTTTACAATTGTCTGAAAATTGTAAAGTTGGAGACTGGTGTTTGTATAAAAATCACACATAAATCGGAGTGTATGGTGCACTCCTGGCTCCTTACAAATTACCAAAGTTTCTAACTACCAGGATTTTTTCTTTGGAGTACTTAAGGTAGATTTTGAATGCAGATGTAGTGAAATTCATAGCCTCCAAAAAGAAAGGACAATTCAAGTTAAAAAGTCAAATTATCTCCTTCATAGTCAACAACAGAGATGCTATGAAAGAGGTAATCAGCAATTTATCAGCATTCGAGTTCCAAGAAAGCTTTTACTGGAACTATGACCCTCAAGGTATTTTAAGTAACCTTAGGGAAAAGTGCAAGTTAACCCCATTCCTCCATGAGTCAAAGCCTCTAATTGAAAAATATGTTAATCAAATGGAATGGGTTGCAAACACTTTGATTGGTGATATTTAGGAGATGCAAATAGATGGCATGCAAGAAAATCAGATGGACACTACACAGGTGGTTACAATTGGCCAAAAAATTGAAGTATCTAATAAAAGGCCTAGAAAAGAAGAAGGCCATTTAGCAGAAACAATAATTTAAAATAAATTTAAAACAATCTATATCAAGCATGCCAGAATGACTACTATAGAAGAAGGAGTCATAGATGTAGATGATAATAATGGTCAACAAATAGATGATGAGGCCACAATGATTGTTAATGAAACACTAAGGGAAATTCAGAATGATCAGGTACTATCACAGGGAAAAGGCAAAGAAATGATTGGAAGAAAAAAATGAGGAAATTAAGAATGAAGTTTATTATAAACTTCTGAAGGAAAAACCAGGAGATAAAGACAGACTTGTGACAGCCTTTGATTAATCAACAAATAAAATGATCATGCATTTTCTCGAGCCAGTAGTAACAGATCAAAAGTCAACCAAAGAATGCAGGAAAATAGAGTTTGAAGTGAATGTTGATACCATACATGAACTAGACTAGATAGAGTTTCGTAGAAGTGATTCAGACATGCTGTATTCAAAGGTAGTGAGAAAAACCATGAGTGCTACCATGCTTAAAAAAACTGTATGTAATTTGAAAACTCAAATGAAATTAGATAAAGCATCTCTACATGCTAAGGATTTGAGGATCAAGTCCTCAGAAGATTTAGTGATAGAAATTCGAGTGGATCCCTCCAATACTGAATTTGCTAAGAAATTGATAAGGCAGAAGAATAAGGATTTTTTTGCCTTGAGAAAGAAACGCAAATTTCCACAGAGTGAGCATCCAAAGGCAAAAGAAATTCTTCAAGAAAAGATAGAAAAGGATGAAACTATGCAGCTAGTTTTAAAGATGACAGCTCAGATTAAAGAGATGGAAAATCAAATAGAAAATTTAATGACAGAAAATGAAACATTGAAGAAAGCACATGAAGTCTCCATTCCCACAATTATTCCAACTGTCAGTACAATTTTTCCCTCTACATTGGCAAAAAATTTAGCACCAAAAGGAGTATTGGAAACTGAAGTGTCAATTACTTCTAAATATATTTTTGCCACTTCATCATCTACATCACAAGTAAATCGAACAGGTGAAACAACTGACATAGTCAAGGCTATGGAAGACATGTCCCTAAAGGATAAAGAAATAATCAATTTGAAAGGTACTATCCGAAATATTGAAACATCAAATAGAGATGCATTAATTACATCCAAATGACATGAGCAGAGAGCCAATAGATTTCAAGGGCACGTAAAGATTCTACAACAAAAATTTAATCTCAGTGAACAGGTATCTTATATCAAGAATTATCTTTGGAACAACATCATTCAAGGCATACATTTACAATGGCCTTCAATCCAAATTATTTATGAACAAAAAGAGTTACTCAAAGAAGCTCGAATAGAAATTCAAAAGACAAAAGAAGAACTGGCTAAAAAACCTGCTCAAGCTTTGAAGCTTATTACATTTCTGAATAGCAAACACAAAGAGGATCTTGAAGAGCTAAAAATTCAGGATAGAACTGAAACCATACTACAAATCAAGAAATTCCTGAATAAGAGAAATATGATGAATAATTTGGAGGACAAATGTAAAGATATGATCTTGGCAATCACAAGATTTTGGGCCAAATACATAGTACTAACACAAACAAACCTTCCAGACATTCATGATTTGAATGAAAATTTAATGGCATAGAAGGATTATGACAACAAAATCAGGGCTTATGCCAAAGAGTAGGTCAACAAATCTTTACCACAAGG
The DNA here is from genome assembly GCA_034641835.2 of Pinus albicaulis. Lineage (NCBI taxonomy): Eukaryota > Viridiplantae > Streptophyta > Pinopsida > Pinales > Pinaceae > Pinus > Pinus albicaulis. Next base: position 12,599,478 of record CM076576.1, on the reverse strand, counting down.
GTCTCCAACTGGTAAAGTTATTTTGGAATATTTTGAGAAATTTTTCTTTCTACAAAATGAGATCAAACATATTTTCATTGTTAAGCCCAATTTTTCTAAGTATACAGAGGCAGATGAATGCTATAAGAAATTGAAGAACATAAGAATTCCCAGTGCAGAACAATGGCAGGAATTGACTGATTTGATATAAAAGTTTGCAGTCAAAATGTATGAGGGTAAGGAGCAGAGTCAAAGAGTGTCAGTCAAAACGCCTTTTCACTACAAATTTTTCTTTATTTTACAACATTAAAGCAGTAAAGAAACATCATAAAGAGTATCAGTGATAAACCATAGGTTAAAATATGTGAAATGGAAAGAGTGTCTTTCAAGTTATCTTCCAAAGATCTTTTTCCAAAATGCAAGCAAGAATTTCTAGCAGCTACAACCCGGGAACAAGTTAAGATAATTAGTCCTATTTTTTATTGATAAGAGGACAGCTTGCAAGTTTGTTTTGCAGCTGTCCCTCTTTCTATGTAATAAAATTTATTTTTCCTAGAGATATTCCTACATGTCTCTCATATTTTGTAATAATTTTTGTATAAATACTTCTCTTTTCTATGTATTAAGTGTGGAATAAAATTTTTCAAGACTACTATAGACATTTTTGCTGAATACATTGGAGTTTTTGTGAGTCGATTTGTAAAGCAGCTAACTGGAAATAATATTAAAGACATGATAACTCAAGATTCTTGTGCTGATTAGATAATTCAAGTATTTTCTTGTTTTCACTGTTTATCTTTCTAAAAGTTCCATACATACATTTATATGTTCTCTCTCTTGAATGATTAACTAGGAAAGCTTAAACAAGATTAGTGTTAAAAAGCTCCCTGTTTTTTACTAGTTATTCATTGATATGTTTTCTACTGATAACCAGACTTAAGAATTCTTAGATGATCTTAGTCCCTGTTTGAACCCCTTTCTTTCATACTCATTTTAGTAACTTAAGGATTCTTAATTGCCCTTTTGTTCAGATTTCACCCATTTCATCAAAAATCCTATTTCAAAACCCTTTGAAGGTCATCTACTCTGCCCTTAGTACATTTTCTCTTTTGACCTCATTTCCTAGCTCTGCTTGCCAAGAATTTGACTCCATAGCCCAATGCTCTAGTAGATCCCTTTGTGGTTTACCTTGAAGTGCCTTTTATTCCCACCAAACTTTCAAAACAAACAAATTGTCCAATCATACCTAGCCTAAAATCTTATAACAAAAATCAAGCTAAATCTTGAGGAGAGATCCCTCTCCGAAATTTAGAAAGGCTAGATCCTAGATTTCAAAAGAGGTTCTTGGTTACCCCTTGTTTTCTTTAACTATCAACCAAAATCCCACGACCTAAGAATTACTAGGGTGATAACATACTAGTGACCATGCTAGGGAACTAACCACTCTCTAGTTTTAAGTTTAATCTTTGAGGAAGATTTTTAAACATATCTTTTCTACCTTAAGGTTAAGTTTAAAGGTTGTGCGTATTTATACAATAATAATTCTGGCTCCAAAGAAAGACTATTATACTAGATCCAACCCTAATCCCAACCTTGTAGATATAGTAGACAATCCGGACCAGATAGGACAAAAGAAAAAAAAAACTGTTAGTTCAGAAACTGAAGTACCCCTAAGAAAGGTGGATTGTTTACCCAAAGCATTAGAAAGCTTATCAGACATTGAATTTGATTTAAATTTGAAAAATCATTATTTAGAACCAAGTCTGAAACTGATCTAAAGGAAACTATTATAGATCCTGTTTTTACTTCTTTTCTGAATGATAAACAAAAAATTATTTCAGCACCTACTAAATCATACAAAACTAAAATTCAAAGTCTAGTACAAAGGGTAAGTGTTACACTAATTAAAGACATTGATGAAGATATTAAGTTAGCCAATTTGTTGTCTCAATTTAAACCTCCAGTTTCTCAATTATCCACCACCATATTTCCAGTAGCAGATTCTACTCTATATGCTTCCACTTCATTTATAGATTCCACTATCAGTTCACCCCCAGAGCCAGTTATTCCTGAGTTTCCTTTGCAGCCCAAGATCATATATTCATCATATGCTCAATCCACCACCAGTTCATCCATAGGACCATTCATCCCTGAGCTGCCTTTGCAACATAAAGTAGTGTTTCCATCATTTGCTCAGTCTACTACATCCACTACCACTACACCCACTAGCTTCATAAGAACTTCATCTATATTCCCTAGCCATACCACTTATTTTTCATCCCCTTTTCCAAGCTCTTCAAGTATAGCCTTCAACACATCTATTTTTGTAACCAACACTATCCCTGCCACTACTACTGTACCAACCAGTTTAGAATAAATTCAAGCCATGGCAGCCAGATATGCTCCCCTGGTCTTACCTCAAAACCTCCATGACATGCCCCAAAATTACCAAAAGGATATCCCATTGTTTGATAATTGTTCACAAATTACTGCACAGCAACATATCACCAGAATGAATGATTTTTGGGAAATTTATGAGATAGATGAGTCTGACGTCCGAATGAGGTTTTTTGCACAAATCTTAACTGGAGAAGTAAAAAACATGGTTTAGAAATTTAGGTGCTGGTACTATAACAAAAGTAGCTGCATTCCATAGAGATTTCCTAAATAAATGGGAAAAGAAGAAAAATCCCCTACAAATATTATTTGAGTTTGATGCTGTCAAGAGAGCTCCCAATGAGTCTATCAAAGATTTTTGCACCAGATACAATAGTATTTACAATTCTATTCTTGTGGACCTTAAACCCACTCCATATTCTGTGCTGCTACAATTCTTGTTGGCAATATGATGCTAAGTGTTGTCCTTGATGGCAACCCACTTGATGAAGATGATGGCAACCTACTTGATGAAGTTGTCCCTGATGGAATATGTCTTGATGAACTTGTTAAATGATGTAAATCTGATGTATATACAATGAGTACACAAGGTAATGATGGAAGGAATGTCAGTATGTGCTTTGAACATGATGAAAAGAGTATGTCTCAAGGCATACGCGGACTTGTCTAGACAAAGTAGCATATGCACGCGGGAAATAACGTGCCAAGTCGCATATGGGAAAAAGCGCTCTAAATATGTAAAACCATGGGTAACCACCATGGTATTGACCCATTGTATTGAGTAATGATTCGTCTATGTGACCCCGTCCAGGAATACCATCGAAAGTAATGTGGTTTTGGCTCAAGGTATTGATAAAAGGTAAACCTATATAAGGAGAAGAAATTCATTGTGCAAATGTGGGTAAGAAGTCTGAGCTGGAATGAATACTTCTCTCTGAAGTATATCTGAATCGAAAGGGTTACAGTTGAATGAAAGATCTGAATGTGTGATGCACCAATGAAGAAATGATGAAGAAGGGAATTTAGATCTGGAATGTATTTGTATCTGCTAGATCTATTTATGGAATGATTAGATCTAAGATGAGGCGAACATCTGTCTGAAGTAAAGGGTAAAATCTGAGTGATGTATCTGTTCTGAAGAATTGCAATGACCTAAATTTCTGAAGAACTATACGCTAGTTCGCCATAGAGTAAGTGCGTATATACGCAGGTTTGCTGAAGAGAAAGCGCGTATGGGCAGTAAAAATAACTATGGAATATGTACTAAAGTATACACGGGTTTGTATGGTCAAAGGCGCGAATATACACGGGATCAGTGAAAGGAAAGCGCGTATGTAAACTAGGGTTTTGCTGAAGTATCAAGGGTGAAATGTCTGATCTATTCTGCTGTGTTACTGCTATCTGTATTCTACAGTTCTGGGTTGTATGAATTGATAAGTATCAGTTTTGATTGAGCTTAAATGTGTGGAGTGGGTCCAGTCTGAAAATATGATGAAAAGTGGCCTGCAAGTTGTGTTCTAAATGAAGCCTTTGGATCCAGTGTGAAAATTAATGAAACGTGGTCCATGGTAGTGCTGATGGTTGTAGCCTTCAGTCAGGGGGTTGTAGCTAACTTCCAGGTGAGGCTGATAAACGAGAGCATGGGGTCATAGCTCCCTTCCAGGAGAGGCTGGTAAACGAGAGCAGGGGGTCGTAGCTCCCTTCTAGGAGAGGCTGGTAAATGAGCGTAGGTGGGTGCCTGCGTGTTGGTAGGAGGCTGCACCAGCACATATGTTGTAAGATGTTTTCTCTATAATAAAATATTGAAGGTTGAGACAACGGCAGCGGTGGTTTTCTCCCGACTTGGGTTTCCACCTAAAATCCTGGTGTTCATGTGTGTTGCTTATGTGTGATGACTTTCTCTGTTCTTACTATACATGTTTACTGTTTATTGAACATCTAATGAATGAATGATGGAATGATATAAGTAAATAATTAATGGCACAATTAGATCTCTGTGTATACGCGAGTTTTATGAAGGATATCTGCGTGTATACGCTAGTTGGCTTCTGCAAAGTAGCATATGGGTTTTGAAGTAAGAAAAATTAAAAAGAATTGAGTATGCCCTAAATACTAATTCACCCCCCCCTCTCAGTATTTTTCCCAACAATTGGTATCGGAGCAGGTCCTTCTGCAGAAGCTTGATCGCTTGAAGAAGATTCGTCGCAATGGGAAGTCATGAAGGAGTAATGTCTATAAGCCCACCTCTATTCAATGGAGATAATATGTTATTCTGGAAGATACGAACAAAAGTATATCTGCAAAGTCTTGGTGCAGAAGTATGGGAAATCGTGGAAGAAGGTTATCAATATCCGACAAGCATTCCCACTGATGCAGCAGAAAGGAAGAAATATGAAGTCAATGCCAAAGAAGTCAATGTCTTATTAGGAAGCATGTCTGAACTAGAATTTGCTAAAGTGATGCAGCTAAATTCAGCAAAATAAATATGGGACAAAATCATTTTGAGCTATGAAGGAGATACAAAGGTAAAAAGTGCAAAACTCCAAACTCTCAGAATTGAATATGAAAATTTAAGGATGCATAGTGATGAGAGTATTGCCAGTTTCTTTTTACATCTAGATGATATTGTAAATCGTATGAGAAGTTTGGGTGAAACCATAACCGATACAACTCTAGTGGAAAAAGTCTTAAGATCTTTGACTTCAAAATTTGAGTCAAAAGTATTAGCTATTGAAGAAAGGCAAGATCTGGAAACTCTTACTATTGTTCAATTACATGGTATTCTGACTGCTTATGAAATGAGACAAGGAGGTCCCTCTCAAACCAAAGAAGCTGCTTTCAAGGCATGTGAAAAAATAAAAGACAAGGAAGATGTCAAGGAATCAGATTATATATCAGAGGAAGAAGAAGCAAATTTTGTGAGAAAACTCCAACTAGGAACTGGAAGATTCAAAGGTAAGCTCCCCTTCAAATGTTTTTCTTGTGGAAAAGTTGGTCATTATGCTACTAAATGTCCTTATGAAGATAATCATGGTAAAGAGAAACAATTTGAAAAGAAAAAGAGTTATTATACACATGAAGTATCTGATGAGGAAGAAGAAGATTCTGACCAAGATCTACAAGTGCTTATGGCAAAGAAGCAAAAGAAAAAGGCTACTCAAAAGAATACATCTCAGAAGACATGTGCGGCAGAAAATGAAGAAGACAAAATAGGTACTAATTGTTGTTCTTGTGATTCACTTTCTTGTGCAAGAAATGGTGAGGATAGTGAACGTAACAGTATAAGTCTAGAAGGAAATCTCAAAATCAATGATGAAAGCAATGATTGGAATCAATTTCATAAGAGAGAATCTGTCTACAAAGATATGATCTCTAGAATGAATGAACAGAAAGAAATACTAAATGGACAGATAGACAAGTATCAAAAGTTGTATGTTTTTGCAACCAATCAAAGTGAAAGACTTGAAGCAGAAATCATCTCTCTCAAAGAAGATCTGGAAAAATCAAATAAGAAGAATTAAGAACCCCTATCATTTGAAAAGGAAGGACTTGAAGAAGAAATCATCTCTCTCAAAGAAGATCTGGAAAAATCAAATAAGAAGAATGAAGAGCTGCTACAGACATGTGAAAATTGATTGAAGGAAGAAATTTTAAAATTGAATGATCAAGTAGAAGAAGGAAAAAGGGTCGAAGAAAGCATGAAGAAGCAATGCCAACAATTGGAGGTTGAGGTAAACATTATCAAAGGTAAATTAGAAGAAAAGGATAAAATCTTGAGGTTTCAAGATAGTACTAAGATTTTGGATAATATTCTTAGTAATCAAAGGTCTCCTTCTATTAAACTTGGTCTTGGTTTTCATGAAACTGTTAAAGGAGAATCTAGTTTGCAAGGAAGTGCTAAAGATTCAAAGGATGTCAAAGCAAAACCTGAAGTATTGAAAGAAACAAAAGGTCAACCAACAATTATGAATTCTCAAAAGAAATATTTTGCTGCAAACTATAGAAGTATCAATAATGTTGAACGCTTTACATGTCATAATTATGGGCATGTTGCAGCCAATTGCAGAAGCAAGATGTTTCAGGAACATACAAATAGATTCTACACAGAAAAGTATTCTGGTTTCTTCAAGGGATATTGTTTTTCATGCAACAAGTATGGTCATAAAGCAGCTGATTGCATTAGAAGGAAGAATAGAGAAACACACTATGATCCTTATACTTACTTCTCTGGTCATATAAGATGTTATTCTTGTAACAAGTATGGACATGTGGAAAAAGAATGCAGGATGAACAGATCTGAGAAATTGAATAATTTTCAGCACACAATTATAAATTTCAAGCAAATCTGGAATAGGAAGGAAGACCAGTCAGAAATGTAGGGAATATTGACCCTACTGCAGTCATCAGCTTCTGAAGCTTACTTCTCTTAATGACTGTAGAAGTGATGTGAGTTACATTATGAAGCTTAGTAATGTATCGTCATAGGGGGAGCGACGTATGATGATTCTCATGGTTGATTTGGAAAATCTGGTTATGATTATTGCTGACAGAGCATCTGACATGAAGAAGACAGCTACAGGAAGGACAAATTCAGGGGGAGATGGAGGAATGTGAAATTTTCTATAATTCACTTTCCATATGTGGGTTCAGTGAACTAAAGCCGCGTATACACGCGAGTTCTAGCAGACACAATCGCGTATGCATTGATGATAAGAGAATTGGGATGACAGCTGAAGATCAGGAGCAGAGGTTCAGGGGGAGCATCAGTCTGACTGCTAATGATTGTACTGTTAGCATTATTCTGGTTATACTCATGCTAATGAAATGATACATGGTTTCTTATGTTGAAGATTATGGATGAGCCCAGATTTCTTATTTGATGAAGAATATCTTTTGGATATGATGGAAGTCTTATGATTCGGAGATATGGACAAATCATGCAAAGATTGTTGCTGATGACTTGCTGTTAAAATTATTCAGATTGCACAAGCTAAGGAAGAGCCTTGGACATATGGAAAGGATGTTTGGATGCACATTTTCAGGGGGTGCACTAATCTTGCTGAGTATAATGCATTGTTGGCATTATGATGATTCTGAAATATGATCTCTCTCTTGAGGTCTTTTTGGTATTGGTCATAAAAAGTCATACTTGTGATTTGATAAAAAGGTCTTGTTGAGACCCATGATGTAAAATTGTAACATTCAGTCATGTAAGGACTTGTCAAAATTTGTAAACCCACTTGGTTGGGTATTTGAGTCTCATATGTAAATCCACTTGGATGGATCTTTGATGTAAGTATGAGTCATTGGTGATAGGAAGGTCATAGAGTCATGTACTTCATTGAAAAATATGTTTGTAGGTTCAGCATGAACTCAGGGGGAGCATGGTAACTTCAGTGCACATCAAATCTACAGAGCTCTTATGTCTACATGAGGAGACAAACCTTGTGTTGGTTTTGATCCACCCTTTGCCCTTGATGTCAAAGGGCGAGAGTGACATGGTGTTTGAATCAGGGGAGAATATCATGAATAATGGTTGTGCTTAATGTATCTATCTGTTATTGTGATCAAACACCATCGTGGTTGCCATCAAGTCCAAAGGGGGAGATTGTTGGCAATATGATGCTAAGTGTTGTCCTTGATGGCAACCCACTTGATGAAGATGATGGAAACCTACTTGATGAAGTTGTCCCTGATGGAATATGTCTTGATGAACTTGTTAAATGATGTAAATATGATGTATATACAATGAGTATAGAAGGTAATGATGGAAGGAATGTCAGTATGTGCTAGAACATGATGAAAAGAGTATGTCTCAAGGCATACGCGGATTTGTCTAGACAAAGTAGCATATGCACGCGGGAAATAACGTGCCAAGTCGCGTATGGGAAAAAGCGCTCTAAATATGTAAAACTAGGGGTAACCACCATGGTATTGACCCATTGTATTGAGTAATGATTCGTCTATGTGACCCCGTCCAGGAATACCATCGAAAGTAATGTGGTTTTGGCTCATGGTATTGATAAAGGGTAAACCTATATAAGGAGAAGAAATTCATTGTGCAAAGGTGAGCAAGGAGTTTGAGCTTGAATGAAGCATATCTGAATGGAAAGGGTTACAGTTGAATGAAAGATCTGAATGTATGATGCACCAATGAAGAAATGATGAAGAAGGGAATCTAGATCTGGAATGTATTTGTATCTGCTAGATCTATTTATGGAATGATTAGAACTGAGATGAGGCGAACATCTGTCTGAAGTAAAGGGCAAAATCTGAGTGATGTATCTGTTCTGAAGAATTGCAATGACCTAAATGTCTGAAGAACTATACGCTAGTTTTCCGCAGAGTAAGCGCGTATATACACGGGTTTGCTGAAGAGAAAGCGCGTATGGGTAGTAAAATTAGCTCTGTAATATGTACAGAAGTATACGCGGGTTTGTATGGTCGAAGGCGCGTATATACGCAGGATCAGTGAAAGGAAAGCGCGTATGAAGATTAGGGTTTGCTGAAGTATGAAGTATCAAATGTCTGATCTGTTCTGCTGTGTTACTGCTATCTGTTGATGATGTATGATTGAGCTCAAATGTATGAGTGGATCCAGTGTGAAAATTGATGAAACGTGGTCCATGGTGGCGCTGAGGGTTGTAGTCTTCAGTCAAGGGGTTGTAGCTCCCTTCTAGGTGAGGCTGGTAAACAAGCGCAGGGGGTCGTAGCTCCCTTCTAGGAGAGGCTGGTAAACGAGAGCAGGGGGTCGTAGCTCCCTTCCAGGAGAGGCTGGTAAACGAGCGCAGGTGGGTGCCTGCGTACTAGTATGAGTCTGCGCCAGTACATGGTTGTAAGATGTTTTCTTTATAATAAAATATTGAAGGCTGAGACAACGGCAGCGGTGGTTTTCTCCCGACTTGGGTTTCCACCTAAAATTCTGGTGTTCATGTGTGATGCTTATGTGTGATGATTTACTTTGTTATTACTGCACATGACTTTTGCTGTATAAACATTTGATGAATGAATAAATGCAAGGATCTAAGTAATGAATTAATTGCATATTAAGATCTCTGCATATACGCGAGTTTTTTGAAGGTTATCTGCGTATATACGCGAGTCTGATCAAGTAAAGTAGCATATGGGTTTTAGAGCATGAAAAAGTAAAAATATTTGAGTATGCCCTAAATACTGATTCACCCCCCCTCTCAGTATTTTTCCCAACAGATACCTTGACCTGTTGGCTTATTCACCTATTCCTTGGCATATTCTCTTATCTTATTGTAATAATAATTTTGAGGCATTATCGTATCATTAATAACCATGATATCAGGAAGTCCTTTTTGCCTTAAATTGGTGAACTTAACCATGAATCTAGTTATAGCAGTATTCATACCTTCACATTTTTCTTCGGGCTGTCTCATCAAATTTATTTTGGTGGTAAATTTCCTAATTTCTAGGATAGTTGTTGTCCTGTCATTGATTTTTAGGTCTTCCAATTCCTGTCTATTCTTGTTGTTGAGGAAATTGATTAATATTACAGTCTGTTCTAGTTTATCAACCAAATTAGTTTGTGTCTTTTGGATTTCTGGTTTGGCTGCCAGTAATAACTCTCTTTGCTCAAAAATTACCTGAATTGAAGGCCATACATCATGGATTGCTTCAATTACATTATTCCATAGGTAATTTGTTATGTATGATATTTGATCCTTGAGATTTAATTCTTTTTGTAACTTCTTTACCTTATCACTTAATCTGTTGGCACTTTGTTCATGTATTTTAGCATTTATTTGAGTTGATTTATTTTTCTTCTCAAGATTTTCAAACATCTTTATCAACCTGTTAATTCCATTTTTCTTCAAATACATCTCTTCCATTGCTTTCACTAGTTGACTGCTTTCATCTGTAGGTTGCAATGGCATTGTAGATGATTCAGTAGCTAAAGTTGTTGAAGAAGTCACTGGCACTACAGTGGCCAATGGTTCTTTGGGTTTCATTTTTTCTCCTAAAGTTGAAGGTGCTGTTGTAGTGATGACTGGGATGACTATAGGAATCACTGGTTCTTTTATTGTCTCATTTTCTTTGACAAGTTGGTCCATCTGATCTAATTCATGGATTTTGTCTGTAGCTACTTCCATATCAAGTTTCTTATAGTCAGAAACTATTTTTGGCACTAATACTGTGGGCTGTAATACTGACAGAATCAATTTTTTACTTGAATAATCAAATTCTGATAGGAATCTGTTCTGATTACCTAGCTTTTATTTCAAAAACTGAGAGTAAATTTCAGATTTGATTTTGTCATTCTTCAACTTGATTTTCTTGTATTTCTCCTTAATATCCAAATCCTTTTCCTCAGCTGAATGTGAGGAAGAATCCTCCATACTTTGCTGCCTTTGCATCATCTGTGTATCTTCATTATTCAGTTGTTCTACATTATGATTTGGCTCACTGATAACTATAGTAGCTACATTTGTATATGGAAAATCAATGTTGGTATTCAAGGGCTATATTTCTTCAACATCTATTGTCACTTTACCTTTACCTGTTGTATCTAATTTTGGCCTTTTGTTGTAAATGATCTTGAACTTTGTTTCTATTGTAGTCTCTGCAGTATAAGCTCCCTCTTCTCTGATTCTCTTAGTGGATGTCTTTGGCTGTTTGGCAATTTCCAAAGTGTGACTAGTATTCCTTTGGTTAACTTCCTCTATTAAAGTGTTTTCAACCCACTCAATTTGATTAGAAAATTTCTGTATTTTAGGTTTTGATTCACGGATAAAGGGTGTCAATTTACATTTTACCCTTAGTTTACTTAAGATCCCTTGTGGATCATAGTTCCAAGGGAAGCTTTCTTCCAATTTATATTCCAGTAGTTGATTTGCTTCTTACATATGAATGGCCCAATTTGATTTTTAAGTTTGAATTGGGTCTTCTTCTTGGCTGCCATGAAGTTAATAGAATCCGAATTTAGGATGTTCCTGATGTACTCCAAGGCAAATATCCTCATTGATGGATGTTTGGGTAACTTGTAAGGTAACAAGTTTGACTCAAACTCTGATTTTAGTGACTTTCTCATACAAATACCAGTCACCAACTTTGCTCTACTTCGATAACTGCAATATTTTCTTCATTTCCTCACTTATTCTAGGTTGCTCTGTTTTGGTCAACATGATGGTCACTAGATGTAAAAATAACTTTGCAAACCTTGAATAACTAAAATTTGTACCTTCTTTTTTGAGTATTGAGGTCCAAAAGATGACAGATAAAGGTTTTCCCTCTATGTACAACTTTTGAAGTGAAATTGGAAAGCTATCTGATTGGAAGTAAAGAAACATGTGGAAAAGAAAGGAGGTATATCTGAATACTCATTCAAGCTATAAATTAGCCAATTGATAGTGAATACTATCAGCAATGATACCAGCATAGTGAAAGATAACTAAGGGCGCTTGCTTGGAGAAAAGGTGGACAAGAATCCCAAGATAGACTCATTAGTGTGGTCATCAGTGAAATACCCAAGGATGAAGGAAAGCATGGAGATTACATGCCTTGAACCTTTAGGGAATTCAATAGTTGAATATGGAGGATGTAACTTGGGAATTTCAACATGAAGAGGCATAAAATTCTGAAAAATCATGAACATTTTACGAAATTCTAAGCTAATGTATAGCTTATTTGGGGCCTCAATAGACAAAGGGACTGCTTGGGGGTCTGGTTGAAGCTGCAAAATTGGTTTATTGACTCAGTAGTGATGGTAAATAGGACTTCTTTACTGGCATTCGCAATATCTCTTTATTCAGGAATATAGTACTGGTGACATAATCTGATAATTTCTTGATAAGGGTGAGCCAAAGGGACTACATATTTGGGAAGATTGGATTCCCAAATATGAACTTCTTCATGATCATCTTAAGACTTCTCAAAACACCAGTTATGGATATCTAACATATTGAATTCAACTATGGGATCAGCTATTTTTTAGTCAATATCAGCTAGGGGAATGTGTTCAATATCAAGAACTGGGGGTTGTAATGGATTGACCACAATTGTAGTATTTTGAGTCATGGAAGGAGCACATTTAGGAGCTTTAGAACCTTCAGGCTTGCTTACACTCTTCTTTTTAGTCATCTTGATTTGCTTCTCCAAGTTTAAACAGTTTCAGAGGCAATTTTACTATAGTAGAGGCTTAATTGGGCAAATTTGGAAAAATAGAGTCTCTTTTTGGGTTTTCTTCCCAATTGGGTTTATCAAAGAAGTTCTCAAGCTTTAAAACTGGTCTAAAACTAAAAACAGGGGGTTTTTGAGTTTTTTCATTGAAACAATGGGGCTAAAATCCTTTTTGAAAATATCACAGAAGATTAGGGCACCTGTAGAGGATTTCTGGCTTATTTTAGAGCTTGAAATGGAATATTAAATTGTGAAAAATTGATAAATTTCCTTGAAAAAGCGCACTAGGCAAACAGGGTTTCTGGGAAAAAATTTCCAGAGTTTGGCCTATTTTTGGGACTTTTAGGCAGTTTTATTTATTGATTTTTTAATTTAAATGTATTTTCTTTCTTTAAACAAGGTTTTTTCAACTTGTTTGCAGGTTTAAATCTCAGAAAAATACCTATTTTAATACAGGTATCAGCTGTGAAAGGGTCTTTACAGTTTCTAGTCGAAATTATGTCATCAGCAGTTTATCTGGAGCAAGGCGCAGCTCCTTGACAATCTTCACAGGTGTACTTTGGTAAATTTCAAAGGTTTTGGGCATAAAAATGGCAACTAGGGGCTTTAACAAATTTGTACTGTCAGGAGAGGCAAAGCAGTGGTTAAACGTGAAAGATAAATGAATAAAATCTTTACCAAAGGTTTTATCAAAAAATATCAATTGCATTGAATGCAAGTCTTGTCCAACATGAGAGTGGTTTCAGAATGCAAAGGATTTTTAAAACCGAAGGTTATCGCGCAGAATTCTGGTGGTAAGTTTTTTTAACTTCAATGAGCATGATCCAATGAGGAGGGGCCACGTAGTGGAGAGAGGAATGGGTGAAATCACCCATTTCGCGCGGATATGCCGTTTGAAGGTTCAGACATCTTTTTCACGTGATATCGTCCTCCGACCGTCACATCTATAGGTTGGACGCGAATGGCCGAGATCATTTCGGGAGTTGCATTGGAATGGGAAGCTGGGACTGGGCCTTTTCCTAGGCAGAAAGGTTAAGATGTGGCGGGGGTGATATGGTTTAAAACACACACACACACAGATATATATATATATATATATATATATATATATATATATATATATATAGGGTTTTAATCAACACATATGGGTGCGGGCTTGATTTATTATATTATATAGTTTTAACCCTTTAAATGGTTTTAAAACTATAGGGGCGGGGTATTAGAATAATGATAGTTTTTAGACCAAGGGGTTTATAATTTGGGGTTTTTATTTGCACACATGGGATAATAGACTTTGGTCTAAATGTTATAATAGTGGATTTTTTGGGGTATTTTAAATATGAGGGAATTAATAACTACCAGAGGTTACTTCTTAGGTATTTTGATAAAAATATGTTAAAGGTTAATATGAAAGGGTAGTGTAATAAAAACAAAACACATATTTCCTCTAAGTATAGTATAAAATCAATCATTGCTTATCTTTATACTTACTTCGCTAATACTTAGGATAAATGTAATTTTGAGGGTTTTATGAATGCTTTTGAAGGGCTAAAGTTAATTATTTTAGGGCTAAAATTTTACTAAGAATGTGTCTTTACTTAGGAAAAAAGGGGTTTTAATGTATGAATGAAGGGTGAATGATGATAAAAGTGGGTTTAACATAAAACTCAATATTTTTAACTAACCAGTCATCGAGCTTTGGGTCTGGTCCCAACAAAAGTCAGAGAAATGCTCTGAGCTTGTTTAACTGATAACTTAGAATACTGAATACTTATAGGGGAGGGGGAATTAGTGATTTTGCTCGATGATGTCTTATTTACATGATTGCACCACTCCTTTCTACCTACCCAACTTTATTTCTAACATTTTTTCTTCATTTTGTAGGTACATTTAGACTTGCAACCTTAAAACATTTTCTTTCAGAGCATAACACTATCTAAATCTACCTTATTTCATGCAAGGGCTCAGATTAAACTGTTGGGCTCCTTATTATTCTCTACCTTTCTATTGATTTGTCAAGTTTAAACTGTTTGAAAAATATTTATTCTCTATCTAAAACATGAAATTGAAAGCATGAAAAGTTAAGATTAAATTGTTTAACTGATCATGGATTATGGCATTTATTGACACTCTACACATAATCATTATTTTTGTAGTAAAAATAAAATTAGTGGCATTTTGACTTGCTCACTTTCAGGCCTTTTTTTTATATCTTTTTTATTTTGGGGTCTACATTTTTTCTAAGTCCTTTGGTCTTTCTTTTAGGAGTTTTTATCCTCTTTTTTTCATTTTTCATTTATTTTTCATTTTTCTAATATGGGAAAACAACCTCCATAAAGCAAGGTATGTACATATTTACAAGAATATCAAAGTCAATTCAAAATTTTATGAACCCTATTATTATAGGACCCTAACAGTGCCTCCACATGGGATGACATTTCCTGGTGAAATATCAAGAACTCTGAGACTAGCCTTTGAAATTTGACTGTGATGACCCTGTAAATGTCTTTTGATATCTACAACTTATTCATACTTATGATATTTACCTCTCAAATCATACGACCTTCTCTACACGCTTCAAATTTTCTAAGGAAACATTCAATCCAATCTAAACTTTGCAATGTATATGTACAATGATCAAAGTGAATAAAAATTAACTATTTGTTAACTCAGGGGGGTAGTAGTGCTTCAGCATTCTGCCATTAACTGGTCCTTCTTGCAAATCTGTTCCATCCAATTCTTTCAGAAAGAAAGAATTATTACCTCTATATCCATAAATTACATAAGGTCCTTTCCATAGAAAATCAAATTTTCCATTTTTTCCTTTGTCTTCTCTTCTAGAATCCCATTTTAACACTTTATCTCGTATGTCAAAATCATCCTCTTTAGTATTTTTCTCATAGATTTTCTTGATATTATCCTGAATGACTTGATATTTAATATAAAATTCTTCCCTTGTTTGTTGCAAGTGAATAGTTTGATTTATCCTTCTTTGGATGTCATTTGTTTCAACCTGTAATTCTTGGATAATTTTCATCACTGGTACACCTAGGGAGGAAGGAAAAACAACATCCATTCCATAAACTAGTTGGTAAGGAGATCTACCAATGGATTTATTAGTAGTAAGTCTATCTGCCCACAAGGCATTGACTAAATTCTTATTCCAGGTCTTTTTATTGTCTTCAAGTAACTTTTTGATGATATTTACAAGGATTTTGTTTAAGGATTCAACTAGGAAATTACCCTGAGGTTAATATGCAGTAGAGTGGCCTAGGGTAATATGGTATTTGTGGCAAAAATCAATCATTTTATTGGATTTGAATGTTGTTGAATTATCAGTAATTATCTTCTGGGGACATCCAAATCTTGAAAGAATGTTGTTTGCTAGGAATTAATTAGTGATAGTATCTGAGGATTGTCTGGAGGGTATGGCTTCAATCTGCTTGGTAAAATAATCAGTGGTTGTCAAAATCCACTTATGTTGGCTTGAAGAGGGAGGGTGAATTTCACCAATGAAGTCTAAACCCAATTGTTGAAATGGAATTTTAGTTGAAATAGGATTTAAAGGGAGGGGTAATAATTTCTTCTTACCCTAAAAAAATTGGCATTTATGACATGAAGTAACATATTTTTTGACATTACAAAACAACGTAGGGCAGTTAAAACTAGCTCTCGGGATCTTATGTGTAGTATTTTCCCAATATAAATGCCCTCCACAGTCACCTGCATGAAATTCTTCAAGTATTTTGTCAACTTATTCCTTTAGTAAACAATTTATCCCACTATGATCTCTCCAAAAAAGTGCATTATTTAAGATATAATATCTTACTACTTTAAGTTTCAAAAATCTAGATTTGGTTCTTGACAATCTAGGAGGATCTTGTAAGTTTTGTAATACAAATATGATATCTGCATACCACGGTGAGTCTGAGAAGGCTTCACTGATATTTGGAGTCACCATCTCTTCCTGATCATCTAGTTTAGCTAGAAAATTTATTTCTAGGGAATTACAATTGGATTCAGCCATAATTCTGGCTAATCCTTGACCTTTAATGAGCTTGGTGGGTTTTATCTCTATGTCATATTCTAAGATAGTGGCAATCCACTTACCTCTTCTTCCATCAGGACCATCCTGAGTAAGAATGTCTTTAACTACATAATTTGAGACATGGGCAATAATGTGTGAGTGGAGAATATAAATTCTAAAGTCTTTAATGGCCTTAACGAAGGTTAGGGCTTGTTTTTCCATAATTTTTTACTTCAAAGGGGAATCTATAAGAGTCTTACTAAATAAAGTTGTAGGCTATTCAAATCCTTGGTTATTTTTCTGCGCTAAAACTGCAGCAATGGTGTGTTCTGAAGCAAATGAAAAAACTTATGAAATCTTTCTTAAAATCAGGACTTATTAGGACAAGAGTTTTGGTTAAGTCTTGTTTGATAGATTCAAATTATTGTTTAACCTCAACAGTACATTTAGGAACTGAATCTTTTTTGAGAATTTTATTCAATTCTCTAATTATCTCAGCTAAGTTAGATACGAATCTTCTTAAAAAGAATTATCTTACCTAAAAAGGCTTGTAATTCTTTGATGTTTCTTGGTGGGCATATGTTCAGAATTTCTTCTATCCTAGCATGATCTATTCTAATTCCTTCTTTTGAAATTATGTGTCCAAGTAACTTACCTTCTTCTAATCCAAATGGACTTTTCTTAGGATTTAAAGAGATGCCATATTTCCTACACTTAATAAAAACTTGTCTCAAATGATCCAAGAGTTCATTATCTTTTTTGGAAAGCATAGTAACGCCATCTAAGTAAATTACTAATAACTCATGTATTTACTTTGGAAAATCTATGTCCATATCCCTTTGAAAGGTTGCTCCTGCATTCATTAGACCAAAAGGCATTTTTACATACATAAAAGTGCCCCAAGGAGTATTAAATGTTGTTTTAGCTTGGTCTTCTTCTTGGACTAGGATTTGGTTGTATCCTGAAAATCCATTTAATAATGAAATCCTTGAAGAACCCACTACCATTTTTAATATGTGGTCCATTTTAGGTAAAGGGCAATTATCTTTAAAGGATACTTTGTTAAGATTTATAAAGTCAACACACAATCTAATTTCTCATGTTTTCTTTCTCGGTGGGACTAGGTTGGAAACACAATCAAAATATCTGATTGGTGCAATGATCTGGGCATCATAAATTCTTTTAACTTATTTTTCAATCAAAGGTAATAGCACAGGGTTAATTCTTCTCAACTTTTGTTTGAATGGCTTTTGATATTCTTTTATTGGAATTTTATGTTGGATTATGTTTGTATCATAAGCTTTTAAATCTCCATAACTCCAAGAAAACAAATCTTGATATTCATTTAAAAGATCAATATATTTATCCTTCTCTTGTTGAGGTAAAATTTTGGACAGTTTTATTATTTTTGGTTTTTAACTCTGTACCAATGTTACATTCTTCTATGTCAGATTTTACTGGCTCCATTTTTAGTTTTCTAGCTACATCATTGGAGTCAAAAAGATCTTCTAAGGGGGTTAAACCTTTAGGTAAGAAATCATCATTAAGATTCAATATGTCTGATTCATCTTCAATAATTTATTCAATCTCTACTTTCTCTAAGTTATCTATATCAGCTTGAATAAATCTAGTTGGTTTATCAAACTTTATTCTATTTACATCTAAGTTATTTAAATATATTTCAAAATCCAAATCATGATTTATAGTACAATCTGTATCTATATTACAATTATGAAATTCTCCTTTATTGTTCATAAAATTGTAAATCTGTTCATCCTGAGAAACAATCTGCCAATGCTTAAGATTGTCTGGAATTATTGGCCTATGTTTTACTTTAGTAGTATATCTGTGATTAGGTTGGAATGGTAAATTGCATGTACTGGAAAAAGTTACAAGACAATGAGCTTGTATATTTTGTTTTTTAGGTATAGCAACAAACTTACATTCCAATAAATCATCAGTTAAATCTATGACAATGTCTTTGTATCTGCTTGGTCTAAGATTGTAAACAGAATAAACTCCATTTACTTGTTTTATGATCAAGTCTGAGTCTTCCATGATTAAAATTCTTTTTCCTCCTGAGTTCCTAATGATTTGGAGTCCTAGGATGAGGGCTTCATACTTAGCCATAGTGTTTGTACATTTGAAATTGAGCCTGAAAGCATGGACTTCTGAGTGATTAGTCTCTAGGTTTGTTATCAAAACTCCTGCTCCTGCTCCTAACTTATTTACTGAACCATCAATGTCTAAATGCCATAGAGATTCGTGAAAAGTATTATCATTATTTGGTGCTCTCTTCTTCTCTACTAGTTCAGTTTGGATTTCATTACTTTTAGAGTTACATAGGATAAAAGAATTAAGGTCAGTTGGTGTAGAGTAAATGGGGTAATTTATAGATTTTTCAGCACTATTGATGATGTACTTCATCAATGTTTCCCTATATAACTTTTTAGACTAGCCAAAAACTAATATAGTAGCATAAGACATGTCCAATTGTAGAGATCCCTATAAATTTTCTCCCCGTGAGCGAGAAATTAACATTCCATATTTTTGTGGGATATTAGCTACTACAATGTCCATTAATACACTCTTACCACGACATTGAACTAGTGTTACACACAAATCTTTGATTAAACCTAGGTATTTAACTTTACTTGAATCAAAAGAAAACAAATCTTTGTATGGCCTTGTAATTTCTAGATTGAGAGTTTCCATTATGGCTTTAGGCATTAGATTATGGGAAGCTCCTGAAGCCAGTATGGCATTGTGTAAAATTTTATCATGAATGGTAAGACTGATATAAAATGGAGGAACTACTCCATCTACATGTTTTCCATTTAAATCTTGGCCAAAAATCAACTCTAGATTATCATCATTTAGATTTGTGGAGTCTTCTCCATCATTCATGTCTAATGTTTCAGTTACGGTTGATTTATACAAGTTATTTTTTACCAATTCAGTCAAAGGAATTGGTATTTTAAGCTTTGCAATTTTCGATTGTATGTTGAATGTAGGTTGAGTTTTACTGATTTGAATAAATTCTTCTTTGATAACTGTAGTTTGTGTTGGTTTCTCTTATTTTTCTACAATTGTTTTTTCATTTTCAAGTGTTTTGGGATTTTTTGTTTGCGTTTCTTGTGTTTTACTACTTCTAACTTTCTTTTCAGTGATTGTTTGTGAAGTAGTAGATGTTTTTTCAGACTTCGAATTTTCAGCAGATGATTTTGAAGTAACATTTTTTGATCTACTGTTTTAGGATCAGTAGAAGGTTTTTTGGGATCTAAATTTGTTGTTTTTACAGAATTATAAGCTTTAGCAGCAATAGATTTTTGTGCATCTTTTACAGCTTGAGCAACTTCATTAGTAATATCAACAATTTTAGGGCCTGATGCTTTTTTAGGACTAGAAAGGCTTTGGGAAGAATTTGAGTTTTGCTTATTTTCCCTTGGGAGAATTTATAGAACCTTTGTTTTGGGAGCTTCTACTATTTTCTGATTCTAAGTTTGGGAAGCTTTCTTGGTAGAAGAAAAATTGTTTTTCTTGTTTCTAAGGTTATATTGACTGTGTATATCATTTATTGCATAATCATAACCTTGTTTATAATAAAATGATTCATTAGAATCTAATTTGAGTTGTTGGAGTTCAAATAATTCCTATTAGATTTATAGCATCCTCGTCATCATTATTATTCTGAGAAATTTCAGCATAGTTCTCTTGGAATGGGGGCCTAGTTTTTTGGTGTGGGGTTGTTTCTTTTTCTTTTCCAGAATTTATGTTTTTTCTAAAATTGGGATTTCTGATTTTTTGTTGGTTATCCGACTGAGGTCTTCTCTCTATATTATCTAGTCTATCAATCACTCTTTCTAAGGTTTTAGCTATAACATCCATTTTTGTGTGTGAATTGGCATTTTCTTCTTTAATGGTCACTCTTCTTTCATTTCTGAGTCTAGCTTTTCTAGCTAAAATGTTCACTTCTACACTAACTGCATCTGTTTGCATTTTTTCTAAGGTGTATGCATCTCTTTCCCTTAATTGGTAAGCCATATTTGTATCAAAACCATCAAGGAATTTGAGCATAAATGAATAAGGAGTAGGTTTAGAACTTGTTGGGATAGAATTATAGACACTATTATATCTGGTGTAGTAATCTTGGACTGACTCATTTGGAGCTCTTTTTAAGGGATCAAATTCAAAAAAAAATTGGAGGGGGTTCTTTTTCTTTTCCCATTTATTTAAAAACAAAGTAAAAAAGACAGCTAAATCAGTTACACTACCAGTAGCTAAATATTTAAACCATTTCTTAACTGCTCCTATTAATGTTTGTGAAAACAACCTCATTTGAACATTTGAATCATCAATTTCATAAATTTCAAAGAAGTTTGTCATCTTAGTAATGTGTTGCTGAGAAGTATATTGGATAGTGCCATCAAACAGTGGTATTTTATTTTGATAGTCTTGTGGCATGTCACGAAGTTGTTGTGGTAAGAGCAGGGGATCATATCTAGCAGCGATAGCTTGAAGCTTAGCTTGGCTAGGAGGTAAGGTGGAATTACTTCGAGTCGTACTAGAAATGATAGAAGATGAACTAAATATTGTATTTGAAGTGCTGGGAAATGAGGATGATGTATTTAAGAAATCAAAAGGTGAACTGATGGATATAGTGGATTGATTGGTGGTAATAATACTCTAGGTTGTATAGGTAGTTTAGGGATAAATGGATCTTTAGATGAGCTGGTAGTAGAATTTATGAATGATGTAAAAACATAGAGAGAAGAATCTCTAGTTGGTATTATTGTGGTGTGTAAAAGAGAAACTGGAGGTTTGTCTGCATAAGTCAAAAAATGAGCTAATTAAATAGCTTCATTAATATCCTTTAGAATAGTAACATTAATTTCTTCAACTTTAGTCTGATATTCAGCTTTCTTAGATTTAGAACTTACTGCAATATATTTCTGTTTTGCATTCAAAAATGAAATAAAAGCAGGGTCTAAAACAACAGTTTTCAAATCACTTTCAGATTTACTTTTAAATAATGAATGCTCAAATTTTAGATCAAAATCAATATCTTGCAGACTTAATAATTCTCTTGGTAATGAATTGACTCTTATTAATGAGGTTTCAGCATCTAAGTTTTCTGTTTATTTTTTATTTTAACTAATTCGGTCTGGGTTATCTACTATAACAACAAGCTTAGGATCCAGGTTATACCTGGTATAATATACTTTCCTAGAAGCCAGAATTACAATTTTTTAATACCCATTGTTAGGGCCTAAATCTACCTTAGGCTAAGAAAGGCAGAATCTAGGGTAACATCAAACCATGCTTAACCTGGTAGCTAGCCCTACTAGGTTAGGAGAGGGCTCTCTCCTTGTCAATCTCAGCAAAAAATGATCAATGAGGCTTGAGATGACTTGATTTCAAGACTGATTTTAGGCTAGGTATCTGTGCAAAAGAGTTTGATTGAATTTAATGATGTTTTTTTGGCTCAAATGGAAAGGCAAATTTGGGCTTGGGGAATGAGGCTCAGTTTTACAGAGATCTCTATGGGGAAAGGTAGGCAAGTGATTTTGCACTTCAAATTGAGTGAGATGGAGAGGTTTTAGATAGATGAGGAGTTGAAAAGGGCATGAAGAACTTAGGGATCCTTTTCAATTAGCCGAAAACATAGATAACTAAGAAAACCCTAGGTAGAGCACTGCACTTTCAATGTATTCTACCTTTATCTTTGTTTTATTTAGTTAAGATGAAATAAAGAGAGATATGGAATACATAAAATACATGTAGACTTAAAATTATAGAAGAAAACACAATACCAAAGTAAGATGCCACTTGAATCCCATAAAGTGCTGCAAACCACTGGTCTATTCCTTAGCCAAACTGTTGAAATGAGTATACAATAAGCTCCAATCTTTCCCAAAATCCCAACCATGCTAATGACTAAAAAAACATAAGATATAGGAAAACAACGACTCATCCTAGACTCTAGGGGTCAAGCTCATGATTTTAGGAGCTGTTCCAACAAATTCTAAACTAAGAACTATAAAGTAGGCAATGGAACAACTTGCCTCTAAAAACTAGGGAACTGATTCATTTAGTTGGAAACTGCCTTTTCATGGATGCATCTACCTTTGTGAGTGAAAATTTAGCATAATTACATCAAAATCCATCATTTCATATTGAATTACATGATGATTTTGACAATTAGAAGGAGAAAATTCAAACTGTGAAGAAACTAGGTGAAAAACTGAGTTTTTTGGCCAAAACGAGAAAAATTGCTCCAATGCGCCACGTTGATTTCCCTATGCGTAGCGCCTTTTTGCAGCTACTTTTGGAGGCCTTCCCAGTGTCGTAATATACTACAAGTGTGCTTGTTGGAAAGGTATACTTGTCTACTTTCTTGAAAAAGTGGAATGTTTGAATTTTGCCTCCATTTTCCCCTCCAAAATTGAGTTCTCCCAACACTGTTTCCTGTGTGTCAAAAAAGGGGCAGAAAGGTCATTTTTTGAGTATTTTTGACCTTTTTGGGGGCTCAAAACCTGTAAACATTTCTTGGAAATTGGTAGGCATGCATATTTTTCCATGAAAAATCCAAAAATTTTGAGTTTTCCTCGAAAGGATGCCTCCATCAAAAGTGAGCGCCAGGTGGCGCGGCGCATTGGGCAGAAAAACCTGTGTTTTGGCCCAAAATATCCAAAAATGCAAAAAGTGTCCCACATTTTTTGAAATTTGGGCTGAGTGTTCTCCATCAAGTGCTATGTTGGGCCAAGGAAGCCTCAACCAAGATCTGAAGTCTATCATGCTCTTTTCACCTCTTTGATACCTTCTTCAACTTGGCCTTCAAGTTCCTGATTCTTGCTTTGCACACCTGGTTTCTCGCGCAGTAATGGTGGACCATGTGCCTAAACATGTTTTTATCTTTTTTGGCCTTCTCCAACATCTTTTCCAAATGTATGTTTATCCTTTCGAGCCAAGATTTATGATCAGCTTCAATTTCTTGTTCAAGTGGTTTCTTCCTCTTGGCAGCTTGCCGGTTTTCTCGTATGTTTTGCTGCTCCATAACGGTTTGTTGGTCCTATAGTAGCTTGTTTCTCTACCCAAGGTATTTGATTATCCACTTGGATCTTTATAGGTTGAGGGACAAAGCATTAATGTCTGCCTGTTGCTCCTGAATGATCTCCCTGAACTTTGAGCTTTGTGGGCCCAAATTAGTGTCATCCTCCTGAATGAGAATGAAATCTGTCTCCTGCTCTCCTGAAGGCCCCTCATCATGTAATGGCCTCTTTCCCTTGTCCTAAACCTGCTCTACTGATGGAGGAAGCGAGACCCCTTCCACCCCCAGTGGAGATAATACTCGCTTTGCCGCTGCAAACAACCTTCTAGTGCCCTTTTGATAGGTGACAAACACCGGCACACTAGCGGTCTATGTCTCATGACCCTCCTACTGATGTGAAGTTCCACCTGTCTCATGAAAAGCTTCTGGAGGTACCTAAGGAGCCGTGAAGAACTCATGAGAAATGAAATCCTCCCATGAGATGTCCTGCAAACCAAGCTGATGCATGACCACAATTTTGATGAGTGCAAAATGATATATACCGTTATACTGCTACT
Organism: Pinus albicaulis; assembly: GCA_034641835.2. NCBI lineage: Eukaryota > Viridiplantae > Streptophyta > Pinopsida > Pinales > Pinaceae > Pinus > Pinus albicaulis. The sequence goes on along the minus strand of CM076576.1, from coordinate 12,575,321 downwards.
GAGGAGTTTTATTCTGCACTAGGGTGGTCATCTTCTCAATATTTCGGCACATGAAGTAGGGGAGATTGATCATTCTCACCCCGGTAAAGTGCATCAAGAATCTGATGTGATAGGCATATAGGCGAGAAAACCGACACTCACAGCTAAAATACTTAATTATGAGTTTCATCAAGGGAGCATATGAGTCTTTTAGGTACCGAAAGGGAAAAACTCTGCTGAGTTGTCTCAAATAACCAGGCTTGATGTACGGCTCATAATGTTCCCTATCAATTTGTTGCCTTTTATTCCACTGCTCTCCAACATTTGGAATGCCGGTTGCTAGAGAAATAGACTCCAGTGTCAAGGTGAATGTCACACCTGCAAGAGTGACTTGGCAATTTTGTAGATGAAGTGCAAAAAACTTGGCCAACTCATGATGGTACTAGACTCTAGCAACCATCTCATAGAACTGATAACAGGATTGGTGTTGGAAGCATCTGATAGCAAGAGGGCAAGCCTACAGCTTGGCAAGTGAAGTAGGCTTCTCTCATATATGTTTACCACCCTTGTGAGGTCTCCTTGGTGCATGCATTTCTATAGGAGAATCACTGTGTGTCTCCTCATCTCGGTCATAGGAGGGATCATACTCCATGTTTGCTAATGTGTGAGTTTTCTTTATGAGTATGAAGATATTTATGGTGTTTTTAGTTTTCTGTGACCAAGGGTAAGAATGTATGAGGGACTGTGGAGGGAGAGGGTTTGAGGGGTTTTTGGAATGTTATGACTGGTTTTTTTTTGGGAAATAAGGGGTTTAGGGAATAGAATGTAAGCTTAGGGATAGAAATTAGGGTTTGGGGATTTTGTAGTTAGGATTTGGGAAAATGGGAATTTGGGATAGGGGTGAATGATTTCTTAGGAATATGGAAATTAAGGAATGTGTGGATGAAATTGAAAAATAAATGGAGGAGTCAAAGAGTAAGGGAGTGATGGAATAGACTTGGTAGAAAAAACATAAATACAAACCCTAGGCAATTTTTTTGAGAAAAATTGAAAAGAGGTAGGGTTTGATATTTTACAGACTAAACCACCATAAATTCTAGGAAAAGCTCTTTCACTAGCAAGGGAAGAACTCTAGACTTACTTGCACACCATAGGATTGAGCAAATTTGGAAATTTGAGGGAGTTTATGGTGAAATCGGGCTTGCAGCTCTATGCGCTGCGCCAAAAACCCAATGTGCCACGCCTGTTATATGCATCGCGCCATTGTATTTTTACACTATGGAGGCTGGCCCAATGCACCGCGCCACTTGTATGTACCACACCTCTCACCCAATGTGTCGCACCCTTGAACTTGCACAGTTTTGTTTCAAACTTGCTTCCTTTCTCCAACACGACTTTCTTTTGCTCAATATTTCTTCTTTGAATACAAATGAGCTCTTTGAACATGAAAAATGATTTATATACAAGATATTTTGATTTTTCATTCATAAAACCCACTTTTATAATGTTTTCATTGTGACTTACTTTTTCAACTTTGTTTTTTGTGCAGTTTACTTTATTTGTGCCTTTAATGAACTGAATGACTTGATTTTTGTTTGCCTTGCAGGGGATGGAGCTGCTGAAGCCTGGCAAGGTGACCAGGGTTTCCATTGAAGTCATTTACATATGAGAGAACTGAAATTACATCAAATTTATACATAAAATCCTAAAATACTATGTTTTTCCTCAAAACAGGGTTTTGAGGAAAAATACATTTTTGAGCATGTGATTATGAAATTTATTGGTACTGGAACTTTATTAAACCTCCTCATGCGCCTGCTGACCGTTATTGGAAATTTTGAAGACCTTTTTTATGAAACCCTAGACCTAATGAAACTGAAAGCCTAGAAATGACTCTTGCAAATTTAAAGAAAAAAAGTGACTGCAAATGATCTTGATGAATGGAAATGGGCCAGCAGGTAAAGGACATGAGGGAAAACATACAACAAGCCACTACTGTCAAATGATCAATGCTCCTAATGGAATGCAACTAGTTGAGCGAGACACCTAATATGCAATGCAACAAGAGAATTTGATCACTAACGGAGGGATGAAGATACCAACACTAACATTGGCTCCAATGGGGATGGTAGCTCCTTGGAGGTGCCAAGAACTAAAGATCTTTGGAAAGCACACAGTGCCTTCATCCATTGGACAATGAAGTCAAAAAATCAAGATGAAATGCATGACTGAAAACTGATGACTTGACGACACAAATTGACTCTCACTCAACTAAAAACTGACTCGATACTTAAACACAAACGACAAACTGGAAAATATGACCAATATGAAGCTTATTCAATAAAACCTACTCTAGTTGTTCCATTCATCACCCGATCAAGTGAAATGAAACAACTAATGCAACCAAGTAATTATTCTGGCTGCTATTTGAATTCTCTGCAAGTGCTCACTCATGAAAAACAAGAGAGAACTACTGAAAGGAAACTCCCATGAAAACTTGGAAATAGATCCGTTGAATGATATGGATTCTCTATCCACCTCCAAAAACACTGCATAAGGATCTTGAAGTTCATGCACACTGGGATTTATCTCATCCAATGGATTACTTCTCTTCTCCTCATACCATGAATGAAAACTTTTTTTTGAGCTTTGTGACGAGACTCCTGCTAAAAATGATAAAGAAACCAGCTTCTGGATCAAGTTTAGATCAACACACGTTTCAAGCTCACATGTAGTCAATGGAGAAAGACTTTGACTGCAGACATCATCCAACACATCAGCTATTGGATCGTGAAAAACTGGAAAAGACTGCTGCAACCCATTTTCTATTAGTTCTGATGAGATTACATGATTTCCTACAGGTTGCTCATTTGAAGATATACTATGCAATTTTCCCTTCAAAAACTAAAATGATTCAAAAAAAAATGGTACAGAATCATCTTGTATCATTTGATCATATGTGCCAATTTCCATGTCTTCATCTACAACTTGACAATCAATGGCATTTAGGGGTTGCAAATCTTGATATGAGAAGTCTTGAACAAGGTTTTTATTTCCCTCAAGATGGTCCAAATCAAGACTTTTCAACAGTTGATTTGAGATTACATGAATGTTGTCTCTGATGAACTGAAACGAAGCAAAACAAAAAGGAAAATATCCTTCACTTACTTCAAAATTTTCCGCACTTTCCTTGTCATTTCCATAGCTGCTATGTGATGGCTGAACATTGTATTTGAGCTGCTACAAGTGAACTTCTTCCTCCCAGAAACTAGCTGTTGATTTGTTTGCAAGATTAGCTTCTGTTTGGAGAACATAATCATGATCATACTGGTCAAACTGAGGAAAATAATCAGTATAAAACACATCATCAAGCATACATGTCATATCAACAGCTCTCTCTTCTCCAAGATAATCTATAAAACAATCATTATCAGATCTATGACAACTGGGATAAGAAAAAAAATGTTTAGGGTCAACAACTTGTTCTTCTTCAATCAGTGAGCCATGGGCTTGAACATTATACTCATTCCTTGTGATGATCCTTTGCATAATATCTTCCACTACACTTACCAAAATGTCAAGCTTTACCTCTAGAGATGTCGATTCCTCCGGATGTATGTTTTTCATCTCTTCCTCCTTCAACTTTTCCCTTCGGATCAGGAAATGAGCCTCTACATCTACTGCACTATTCTACATCTCTTCAAGTGTAGCAATATTCCTTTCTCTCAGCTGAAACTCAATTTCCGGATCAAAGGCACTCGGGTAGTGCAAGAGAGCGGATCCAAGAGGAGGTCTTATATTAACTGGCATCGAATAATAAAATTGGTTAAATCTGGAAGAAAAATATTGCACTGTCTCCCCCGGCAGTATTTTCAGCTAGTTATACTCTTCTATAATCAAGAAAGGGTTCTGTTTGAGCACCCACTTGTCAAGGAAAACTTTAACGAACTACTGGAAATATGAGATGCTCGCATCAGGCAGGGTTTTGAACCAACTCTTGAATTTGCCTTGCAAAGAAAGAGAAAAAAACCTAATACTGACATCCTCTTCATTAAATTCAAAAAGGTCAAGAAAAGACTCAAAATTCATAACATGTCTCTCAGAAGTGATGTTGTCGCGTTCACCATGAAATCTTGGTAGATATAGGTCATGATTTTTAGGGAAAGCATGGGATATAGGAGGTAAAATCAGAGGCTTGTATCGATATGGAATTTTACAAGGTACAGGGGTATGTAAAAATGTTGTAGAATTAGTCTTGGTCTCTTGAGGTTCATCAGTTTGAAGATGGTCATCACAAGATTCGGAAGAAAGGTCTTGATCAAGCTCAAAAGCATGCAAATCTTTGGTATTCACAATCTTCAAAGGGAAGGAATCAAATGTGGGCTGAGAATATTTTCTCAAATACAATATACTTTGCAAAGCCTTCTTGACATTCTCGAGAAAAGAGAAGAAATAATTTATGACAAAGAACAAAATGTCTTGGATGAAATTCCAATGTGAATACCTGATCTTCCCATATTGTCCTTTCATGTTTCTACTAGTCAGGTTCATCCTCTAGTGTAGTCCTTGGATATGATCTCGAAACTGCTTTAGAGTCGCCAGGTGAATGATTTTAGCCTTGCGATGTCTGATCGTTGTCCACCATCAACAATCAGATCTGAACTTGATTACATTTTATTGAGGAAACCAGATGTTTAGTTCATAAACTAAACTAGAGATTGACTGAAGCAGCGTTCATCTACTATGCACTTGCAGAGAAAGAGTAGTTCGAAGGCTACCTGGCTAACTTCAGGCTCCATCTGTAGTTTATAAAGAAAACAACAAAATTTTCATCTCCCCAGTATGGTTGCCACTATGTTAGGGCCTAAATCTACGTGAGGCTGAGAAAAGAAGAATCTAGGGTAACATCAAAGCACGCTTAACTTGGTAGCTAGCCCTACCAGGTCGGGAGAGGGCTCTCTCTTTATCAATCTCAGCAAAAAATGATCAATGAGGCTTAAGATGACTTGATGTGAAGACTCATTTTAGGCTAGGTATGTGTGCAAAAGAGTTTGATTGAATTTAATGATGTTTTGTTGGCTCAAATGGAAAGGCAGATTTGGGATTGGGGAATGAGGCTCAGTTTTGTAGAGTTCTATATGGGGCAAGGTAGGAAAATGATTTTTTACTTCAAATTGAGTGATATGGAGAGGTTTTAGACAGATGAGGAGTTGAAAATGGCATGAAGAAATCAGGGATCCTTTTCAATCAGCTGAAAACATAGACAACTAAGCAAACCCTAGGTAGAGCACTACACTTTCAATGTATTCTACCTTTATCTTTGCTTGATTTAGTTAAGATGAAATAAAGAGATATATGGCATACATAAAATACATGTATACTTACGATTATAGAAGAAAACACAATACCAAAGCAATATGCCACATAAATCCCATAAAGTTCTACAAACCACTGGTCTATTCCTTAGCCAAACTGCTAAAATGAGTATACAATAAGCTCCAAGCTTTCCCAAAAGTCCAACCATGCTAAAAGATATAGGCAAAAAACAACTCATCCTAGCCTCTAGGGGTTGGGCTCATGAGTTTAGGAGCTGGTCCAACAAATTCTAAACTGAGAACTAAAAATTAGGCAGTGGAACAACTTGCCTCTAAAAACTAGGGAACTGATTCATTTAGCTGCAAGCTACCTTTTCATGGATGAATCTACCTCTATGAGTGAAAATTTAGCATAATTACATCAAAATCCATCATGTCACATTGAATTACATCATGTGTTTGACAATTAGAAGGAGAAAAGTCAAACTGTAAAGAAACTAGGCAAGTCAAACTGTAAAGAAACTAGGTGAAAAACAGAGTTTTTTGGCCATTTTGGCCAAAATGATGAAAATTCCTCCAATGCACTGCGCTGATTTCCCTATGCATAGCGCCTTTTTCCAGCTGCTTGTGGAGGGCTTCCCAGAGTCCAAATCTGCTCCAAGTGTGCTTGTTGGAAATTTCTACTTGTCTACTTTCTAGAACAAGTGGAAATTTTGAATTTAGCCTCCATTTGCCCCTCCAAAATTGAGTTCTCCCAACACTACTTCGTGTGTGGCAAAAAAGGGGCAGAAAGGTCATTTTTTGAGTATTTTAAACCTTTTTGGGGGCTCAAAACCTGTCAAAATTTCTTGGCCATTGGTAAGCATGCATATTTTTCCATGACAAATCCAAAAATGTTGAGTTTTCCTCAAAATGATGCCTCCCTCAAAAGTGAGCGCCAGGTGGCGTAGTGCATTGGGCAGAAAAACCTGTGTTTTGGCCCAAAAAATCCAAAAATGCAAAAAGTGTCCCAAATTTTTTGAAATTTGGGTTGAGTGTTCTCCATCAAGTGCTATGCTGGGCCAAGGAAGCCTCAGCCAAGATCTGAAATCTATCATGCTCTTTTCAACTCTTTGATACATTCTTCAACTTGGCCTTCAAGTTCCTGATTCTTTCTTTGCACACTTGGTTTCTCACCCAGTAATGGTGGAACATGTGCCTCAACATTTTTTTCTCTTTGTTGGCCTTCTCTAGCATCTTTTCCAAATGTATGTTTATCCTTTTGAGCCAATATTCATGATCAGCTTCAATTTCTTGTTCAAGTGGTGTCAACTTGGTTTTCCTCCTCTTGGCAGCTTGCCAATTTTCTCGTATGTTTTGCAGCTCCATTATGGTTTGTTGGTCCTCTAGCTGCTTGCTTGTTTCTTTTCTCAAGGTATTTTACTATCCACTTGGCTCTTTATAGGTTGAGGGACAAAGCATTAATGTCCACCTATTGCTCTTGAATGATCTCCCTGAACTTTGAGCTTTGTGGGCCCAAATCAGTGTCATCCTCCTGAATGAGAATGAAATATGTCTCCTGCTCTCCTAAGGGCCCCTCATCATGTAATGGCATCTTGCCCTTGTCCTGAACCTACTTTACTAATGGAGGAAGTGAGACCCCTTCCACCCTGGGTGGAGATAATACTCGCTTTGCTGCTGCAAACAACCTTCTAGTGCCCTTTTGATAGGTGACAAACACCGGCACACTAGCGGTCTGTGTCTCATGACCCTCCTACTGATGTGAAGGTCCACTTGTATCATGAAAAGCTTCTGGAGGTACCTGAGGAGCCGTGAAGAACACATGAGAAATGAGATCCTCCCATGAGATGTCCTGCAAACCAAGCTGATGCATGACCACAATTTTGATGAGTGCAAAATGATATATACTGTTATACTACTGCTGAGGAGTTTTCTTTTGCACTAGGGTGGTCATCTTCTCAATATTTCGGCACATGAAGTAGGGGAGATTCATCATTCTCACCCTGGTAAAGTGCATCAAGAATCTGATGTGATAGGCATATAGGCGAGAAAACCAGCCCTCACAGTTGAAATACTTAATTATGAGTTTCATCAAGGGAGCATATGAGTCTTTCAAGTACCAAAAGGGAAAAATTCTGCTGAGTTGTCTCAAATAACCAGGCTTGATGTATGGCTCATAATGTTCCCTGTCAATTTGCTACTTTTTATTCCACTGCTCTCCGACATTTGGAATTCCGGTTGTTAGAGAAATAGACTCCGATGTAAACGTGAATGTCACACCTGCAAGAGTGACTTGGCCATTTTGTAGATGAAGCGCAAACAACCTGGCCAACTCATGATGGTACTGGACTCTAGCAACCATCTCACAGAACTGATAATAGGGTTGGTGTTGGAAGCATGTGATAGCAAGAGGGCAGGCCTACAGCTGGGCAAGTGAAGTAGGCTCCTCTCGTATATGTTTTCCACCCTTGTGAGGTCTCCTTGGTGCATGCATTTTTGTAGGAGAATCACTGTGTGTCTCCTCATCTCATTCATAGGAGGAATTAGACTCCATGTTTGCTAATGTGTGAGTTTTCTTGATGAGTATGAAGATATTTATGGTGTCTTTAGTTTTCTAACACCAAGGGTAAGAATGCATGAAGGACTGTGGAGGGAGAGGGTATGAGGGGTTTTGGGAATGTTATGACAAGTTTTTTTTTTGGGAAATAGGGGGTTTAGGGAATAGTATGTAAGCTTAGGGACAACAATTAGGGTTTGGGGATTTTGTGGTTAGGATTTTGGAAAATGGGAATTGGGGATAGGGGTGAATAATTTCTTAGGAATATGGAAATTAAGGAATGTGTGGATGAAATTGAAAAGTAAATGGAGGAGTCAAAGAGTAAGGGAGTGATGGAATAGACTTGGTAGCAAAAACATAAATACAAACCCTAGGCAATTGTTTTTGTGAAAAATTGCAAAGAGGTAGGGTTTGAGATTTTACACACTAAACCACCATAAATTATAAGAAAAACTCTTTCACTAGCAAGGGAAGAACTCTAGATTTACTTGCACACCATAGGATTGAGCAAATTTGGAAATTTGAGGGAGTTTATGGTTAAATCGGGCTTGTAGCTCTATGCGCCGCACCACAAACCCAACGCGCCACGCCTGTTATATGCGTCGCGCCGGTGTATTTTTTACATTGTGGAGGCCAACCCATTGCGCCACGCCACTTGTACGCGCTGCGCCTCTCACCCAATTCGTTGCACCCTTGAACTTGCAAAGTTTTGTTTCAAACTTTCTTCCTTTCTCCAACACGACTTTCTTTTGCTCAATATTTCTTCTTTGAATGCAAATGAGCTCTTTGAACATGAAAAATGACTTATATACAAGAGATTTTTATTTTTCATTCATCAAACCCACTTTTGTAATGTTTGCATTGTGACTTACTTTTTCAACTCTGTTTTTTGGGCAGTTTACTTTATTTGTGCCTTTGATGAACTGAATCACTTGATTTTTGTTTGCCTTGTAGGGGATGGAGTTGCTGAAGCTTGGCAAGGTGACCAGGGTTTCCATTGAAGTTATTTACATATGAGTATAAATTATATCAAATTTATACATAAAAACCTAAAATACTCTGTTTTTCCTCAAAAGAGGGTTTTGAGGAAAAATACATTTCTGATCATGTGATTATGAAATTTATTGGTATTGGAACTTTATTCAACCTCCCCATGCACCTGTTGACCATTATTGGACATTTTGAAGACCTTGTTGATGAAACCCTAGACCTAATGAAACTGAAACCTTGGAAATGACTCTTGCAAATTTAAAGACAAAAAGTGACTGCAAATGATCTTGATGAATGGAAATGTGCCAACAGGTAAAGTAAATGAGGGAAAATGTCAGATGATCCATGCTCCTAATGGAATGCAGCTGACTGAGCGAGACACCTAATATGCAATGCAATAAGAGAATTTGATTGCTGACAGAGGGATGAAGTGTTGGAAATGTTGTCATTGATGGCAAAGGAGATGGCAAAGGAAGAACACCTGAGGCAACAACAAGGCAAAGGAGATGGAAAAGGAAGAACACCTGAGGCAGCAACAAGGCAAAGGAGATGGCAAAGGAAGAACACCTGAGGCCGCAACAAGGCAAAGGAAATGGCAAAGGAAGAACACCTGAGGCAGCAACAAGACAAAGAGAGCAGCATAGCAGCAAGATGTAGAGAGGGTCAAGCAGCAGAGACAGGGTCATTTAAAGAAGCAGAGGCAGCAAAAGGAGAATTAAGGAGTAGCATCAGTCTAGGAGCAGATGAAACAAAGAGAGCATAAGGCAAGTAGAGCATAGAAGAAACAAAGGCAGCAGGAGTCAGATGAGGTGCTGCAAAGTAGTGAGGACAGTAGAAGAGGGCCATTTAATAGCTGAGGAATGAGACAGAGTGATGAGGAACAATTATTCTAGTGGGAAGACTGTGAAGCACTGTTGGGGAGAATACATCAATTCATTCTGCAGAATTAAATCAAGATGAGGAACAGAACTCTGGTAACGTAGCGGAGTTCGAAGTTGAGGAAAAGAACTGTTGAATTGAAGGAATAGAAGATCGGAGCCTCATCGGATTTGCTACAAGTATAACAGGTGGAGTGGATTCTATAGATGCAACAGAGGAAGGAGCAAAAAGAAACTAAGACAGCAGATATAGCAGAAAGGAAGAGACAAAGAAGTAACAGAGGCAGCAAAGGAGGCAGCACTCAGGCAAAGAAGGCAGCGCTGAAGCAAAGAGGCAGAACTGCTATCTCAGCAACAGAGGCAGAAGCAGAGCCGTTATAAAATTCCAGGAAGCGCACTCTCCAACCGGCACAGCAAAGGCAGAGACAGAGTCAAAGACAGAGGCAGAGAGCTGTTATAATTCCGAGAATCGCCCAAGCCGGCATATACAGTCGTATGTATAATTCCGAGAATCATTACCCGATGGGCGTTACATATAACTTATACAAATATTATTTCGGGAATCGCTTGACTCCAACAGCAAAGTATACATATATAAGAAATGACGTAGCAGCAACTCTGTCTTAAATTATAAGAATTCCAGTGATTCATGCAAATCGGGCAGTGTCGAAGTTAGTGGAGTTTGGAAAGTTTAACACATTGAAACAGTTTCATATTATCAATCCCGAAAGCAAAAGAACCAAAGGTCCAAGGCATATCTATTATGGAGCGCTTAATGTTTAATCAAATAACCAAAGTACTGTATGGTGGGACCCCTCCCCAATCGGATCGAAAATGAAGAGTCCAAAGGTGGAAGCGCATTACAATTCAATCGATTGGCGATTTTCGATTGAATCGCAATCAAATGCATAGGCTAAGCCGCAATAAAGGAGCAACAACAATTCAATCGATCGCGATTTCCGATTGAATCGAAACTTCCGAATGATTGGACCGTAATAGTTGAGTGATAGTAATTCAATCGATTGGCGATTTCCGATTGAATCACAATCGGAACACATTTGGAGCTGCAATAGTTGAGTGATACCAATTCAGGCGATTGGCGATTTCCGATTGAATCTGAATCGGAACAGGAGCGATAAATAGCATTCAGAGAAGACTCATTGCATCGGGAAGTGTGTCAAGTGGACCAAAAAGGAGTTCTTATATGTTTAATATGTCTTCACTATATTACACTGAGAATTGATATATATGGAGTGCACAAAATGAAGTTTTATATGGTGGGACCCCTTCCCTATCGCATCGGAGGTAAACAAAGCAGAGGGGCTTGCAACTCAAAGTTTCGGTTGCGATCAATAGCAATCGGAAATCACAAGGGGATCGAAACTCTATTTACGCTAAGATAATATATAAGTTGGAGATATGTGTAATGCATTCCGAGGGGGTCTTCTTCCCTTATCTGCTTGAGTTTGCTACCCCCGCGGAATTAAAGAATGGCTCAATTTATAATACGAGCGTTGTGATATGATTGTTATATGTATATATATTACATTGTTGCGGTTGTATTAAAACATGCTTCGTTATAACTTGAGACCCACGGGCCTCAGCTTAACGGGAGAGCGATTATTAATGTAATACAATTGTAATATATGTATGTTCCGGCCTGCGGAACTCGCCACATCAACAAGACACTTGCTGCGTGTAAAGGATTGAATTACAGTCAGCAGATTCATTTATATATAAAGCGCTGGTATAAAACTAAAATAAAAATGCAGTTCATAAATTCAAGAGTTACGCAGCAGCCATAAACAAAAAGGCATACAGAGAAGAGAAAGGGACAAAGAGACAATTAGAGAAAAGACAAATGCGCAGCAAGCCAAGAGACAAAATGAGTGGCTGGAGTTCTAATTGTAATTCGAATGTAAATGTTTTAATTGTTTTTATTGTTTGTGATGCATTGGCAAGTCTCCGGAAGAAAGCAAATATCCCACTGTAATATTAAAATAAGCACCTACAGTTACATTTTTCTGAGTAAGCTGAAAAGAGATGAGAAGGCAGAAGGCAAAGAGACATGACTGTCCATTTCAAATTCCTCAAAGAGAATACAAATAGTCATGAAGCCATTCCTATATAAGGGGGAAATATTCCAAGAGGAGAGGTTGACTAAAGTAAGGTGAGAGAAGAAGAGAGTATGCAGTGCACTGTTATTAAAGAGAATAAGCAAGCTGCAAGAAGAATGTGAATAAGGAGGAGCTGAGCAAAGAAGAAGAAGGGGCTGAGTAGAGATGATGCAGGTCTGATATAAGAGTTGGAGAATAGCAAGACAAGAAGGCATAATTGTAGCTGGAGAGCTTCTCATAATCTCAAGCAAGAAAGCAAATCAGCAAGTGTTTTTCTTTTGAAAGAGTAAGGAAGTTGGAGCTTCCCTATCAAGTTGTAGCTTGATAGATGTCAGTTGTAGCTGACTGAGGTAGGAGCCTCCTGTAGGTTGGTGCCTGCAGAAAATAGATGGGAGTTGGTGCTTCCACATCAAGTTGTAGCTTTATAAAATGTCAGTTGTAGCTGACTGAGGTTGGAGCCTCCTGTAGGTTGGTGCCTGCAGAAAATTGATGGGAGTTGGAGCTTCCTTGCAAGTTGTAGCTTGCAGAATTGAGGATAGAGCCTCTTGTAGGTTGGTGCCTGCAGAAAACAGTGGTGAGAGGGAGTTGGAGCTTGCCTTTGCATCACAACAATAATAAGATGTGGTTTTTTCCCTTTATGGGTTTCCACTTATATCTGGTGTCTCTGTGCATGATGTTTATGTGTTGATGTGGTTTATCTCATCTGCTTAATACTTGCTGCTCTCATATTCAATCTGCTATTACATTAACAAATCTGTTTGATAGTAATACTTGTTGCTCACAAATTAAGATTGCTCACATATTAAGTTGACCATGAAATGAAGGTGTAAATAAGATTTAAAAGAAAAGTATTAAAAGTCCATGTATGTGTTAAACTGATTCACCCCCCCCCCTCAGTTTAACTAAGGGTTCAACAATTGGTATCAGAGCCAGTTCCTTTGGTGTAAGCTTAATAGCTTGAAGGAGATCTGGTTGAGTCATGGACTATCAAAATGTACCTGTGCTAAATACAACTAAATTTCCTGAATGGAGAGATAAGGTTAAGACAGGATTTATGGCTGATGATCCAGAGGTATGGAAGCTTTTTTGTGATGGTTACTGCACAGACTCACCCACAGTGAAAGAACAACAGAGGAATGCTAAGGCAAAATGTGTGATATATGACAATCTTCATAACAAGGACCTTGAGTTGATAATGTATTTAACCTCTGCAAAAGAAATCTGGGATAGACTGCACTTTATACATGGAGTAGACACTAAGGACTGCACTGACAAGAAGGATAAGAGAATTAAGAAAAAGAGAAATTCATGTCAAAAAGAAGATTCTCAATCAAATGAAGTACCTGCTAGTGTGAATGGTAGTAAGAACCATGAAGAAATTGCAGCTGAAGAAAGGGCCAAACTTGACACTGCTTTGACTCAAATAGAAAGATTGAAGAATGAAAACAAAGACCTTAAGACAGTGATGCAAATATGTGATGAGAGAGAATTTGAAGATAAGAAAGAAATTGTTGGCCTGAAGACACACCTTGAAGAAGCAAGGAAAATAGAAGACACTTTGCTACAACAAATGAGAGAGAAAAATCTGGAATGTGAAAAATTGGAAGAAGAAGTAGTGAACCTAAGAAAGAAATTAGAAAAGGCCCAAAGAGATTTATTAATGAATATTCCTCAAATGAAAAGCTCCGGACAGTTGGACCAGATTCTAAAGGCTCAAAGGTCACCTCTCATAAAGGCTGGGATAGGATATGAAGGTGAAACCAGTAAGTCCAAGGTTGAAGATAACAAGAAAATCATTTTTGTAAAAACTGTAAAGAACTGTGAAACAGCTCAGCAAATTCCTACAGAAGCAGAAACCAGCAGGGACATGAGTTGCAAAGAAACAAACATAATCAAGCAGCAACATGAAAGAGGAGAGAATGAGAGGATGAAACAATCAACTACTAAAGGCTCATATGCTCCTAGGGATGAATTGAACAAATTCGGAAGATGTCAAAGGAGGTTCCTCCCGCCTATGAAAATTAGCACATGTTTATCTTGTCATAAACCAGGACATAATGCAGCATATTGTAAGACAAAGCCAATCCAGTCCAACCAGCAAAGGATGCAGCAAAAGAGAAGAACCCCTAAAGCAAGCAAAGGGAAAAGACAATCTTCCACCAGGTACACAAATCATTTCTATGGCTACTGTTATGCATGCAATGAATTTGGACATAAATATGTTGATTGTAAATTATGTTCAAAAAGGGGAATGAAATATTATACATTAGCTCAAATGCACCTTGGTCAAATAAGATGTTATGTATGCCTCAAGCGTGGTCACAAAGCTAAAGACTGTAATCTGCCATATACATTAAAGAACTCTAGACAGATGATGGGATCAAAGAAAATCAAACAAAACTATGAATTTAAAAGTAGTGCAGACATTATGAAGAACCTCAATAAATTTTGGAAGGAAAAGAGAAAGGGGGAGCCTATTATCTCCATAACATAATGAATCTAGCATAGTCTCAGGGGGAGCTGCTCTACGAAACAAAGCAAATATCTAACCAGTTATAGATTTGAAGCAGCATCCCAGGGGGAGAGCAGTTCATATTTTTACCAAATGAAAGTAGTCTAAGAAGAGCTCCTTGGAATGATAACATCTATGAGATCAGTAAGAGAAAGGAATTTCCTCTAACAGAGATATATGGAGGAAGAAGACCATCTGAAACTCACAATAGCCAGCAAAATTGTTAGAAGGAGAACAAAGGCAGCAAAGGCATTTGACTAGTTAAATCCTGTGTGAACACATGAGTTCTTGATGAATGATCCTATGTAATTGAGCCGAGTCCAATAAGCAGGGTATGGAAATTAGAGTGATTTTGTGGCAATTATGTGGTGAAGAACCTTGTAGCATCGGTTTGTGCAAATTTCCTGTTCCACTCAGAAGACTAATGAACCATACTCTCTGTGAATGAGTGTCTGTGTGTGCACTCTGCAGAAGAAACAGAAGAATTGAAGCAGAATTGGTTTATTCATGAATTAGGGGTGTAATGCAGTTTATAGATGAATTATTGAGCAATTATTCATTAATTGAGTGGCATAGGCTTTGATTGAAGACTAAAACCCTGTGAAGTCGAACCCAGTAAATCAAGCTAAGAATCTGCCTATATATTCAGAAAGAAGAATGTTTGATAATGTGGAACTCTGCAAAGGTTTGTAAGGTGCAAAGGTTGTGAATGGTGGAGCGGAACCATAGTCAAATGCGCAATGTGAATGGTGGAGCGAAACATTCGTGAGCGGGTTCGAATCATTATAATATATTGAAAAATGACTATTTAATAAAGAAGACCGGAACCTTGGTGAAACATTGTAGCAAAACCACTTATGGTTTTCGGATTATTTCGCACCACTTTTGGTATGGAGATGGTATTATCTAGAGGGCTAGCGATTCCATAAGATTGTTGACACGTGGCATAGGTGGTATTGGAAGCCACCGTTTAACCTGCGATTTCGCAAGTTAACGTCAGTACCGAGACACCGAGCGGAATTTCTCAGGACCGTTGATTTGAAAAGGGGACATCCGGCGGTGACTATTCGATGAAGATACGCGAAGTTTAATAAAAGTGCGCGGAAGATAGAAGAGGTACGGTGCATAGGTGGGCCAGTCCGAAAGTCTTATTATAAAGTTTGTTTTTCAAAGCATGGAGTATTAATACAAGGTCGGGCGGCGAACTGTAAAGCGAGCGGTATATTCAAATCTTCAAAGGTTTGTTATGAGGTCTGGTTGCGATTATTAAAAAGGCATCAAGAAGCCATGATAACAGTTGAATTGGTATATAAAGAAGTGTATAAAGCAGTAGTGATTCTGGAGCTGTCATAGAAAATAAAAATGCAGTGACATTCTTTCAAATCAGGATGACAGAATAAGTAGCAGGTTAATGATGCCAAGATCAGATTCAGGATATTGATGATTGTTGGTGTGAACAGTGGAAAGATCAATAGTGGAAACTATGGGTTCATGTGCAAGCTAAAATGAAATCTCTGCATGGTTTATCAAGGTAATATCAATTGGTACTAGGTACAGGTAGCATATCTATCAATAGAATATCATTCTAGGGGGAGATCAACCAGCTAGGTAAGGATAAAACAGGTCCTCAGGATCAAAAGTATTATGGAAAACGTACATCAAGGTAGTATTCCCAGCGTTATCTGGATTCTGCATTCAGTTTGAGAAGGTCAGTAGCAGAGCTAAAGGATCAGTATTGTGTTTACACTTGAATCATAGTATCTGAAGAATAAAGGACTAGCAGTGATTACCATCTGAAGCCCAAAAGTTTTAAAATCATCTAAATCCTACTTCAGCACAAAGGATTTACTGGTAATCCACCTTTAAAGAGAGATTGATCATTGACATACATACCCCCTTACGTCATAAAGAAAAGTGCATGGTTGATAAGTGAGATCGACCAATACATTGAATGCATCCTACCTCAAGGTTTTGTTTTGAAAGTTCATTATGCAAGCAGTAAAGGCATTTGATCTCTTAGATCAAATTCTGGTTAATTCATTGATCACATCTGTAACAAGAACCTTCATCTATTAAGGATAATGTCAACATCCTAGCTCATATCATCACCAACAGGCAGGAAAGGTGTACCGCAGGAATAAAGGATATATTGGCTTCATCATAATTGAACAAATGCTAGACTGCAGATGAGTATTGTAGAAGAAGACATATTCCATCTACAATATTCCTCAACATAAATGTATTGGCACACTACATCAGAAAGAGACTGTATGTTTATTCAAGTTCAATATTCTCTAAAGTATTCTCTCAACAAATATTGTACACCAGTATAGAGCAGCATGGTACAAAGTCAGAAGAAGAATGCCTAAACACATCTCAGAGAGAGAAAAATGAAAAGATAGAATCTACACTAAGAAATGTGAAACCCTTTGCCATTGATGTCAAAGGGGGAGGAAAAGCAGGTAATAGAAGAAAGTGTCTTCTAAAAGAAGCTAGACAGAGGAAGACTTGGAGGAAGAATTAGATTATTGGTGGATGTGTTGCCATCAATGCCAAAGGGGGAGACTGTTGGAAATGTTGTCATTGATGGCAAAGGAAGAACACCTGAGGCAACAACAAGGCAAAGGAGATGGCAAAGGAAGAACACCTGAGGCAGCAACAAGGCAAAGGAGATGGCAAAGGAAGAACACCTGAGGCAGCAACAAGGCAAAGGAAATGGCAAAGGAAGAACACCTGAGGCAGCAACAAGACAAAGAGAGCAGCATAGCAGCAAGATGTAGAGAGGGTCAAGCAGCAGAGATAGGGTCATTTAAAGAAGCAGAGGCAGCAAAAGGAGAATTAAGGAGTAGCATCAGTCTAGGAGCAGATGAAACAAAGAGAGCATAAGACAAGTAGAGCATAGAAGAAACAAAGGCAGCAGGAGACAGTAGATGTGCTGCAAAGTAGTGAGGAGAGTAGAAGAGGGCCATTTAATAGCTGAGGAATGAGACAGAGTGGGAAGCTATTCAAGTAGGAAGTCTATGAAGTACTGTTGGGGAGAATACATCAATTCATTCTGCAGAATGTAGCAAAGTTCGAAGTTGAGGAAAAGAATTATTCAATTGAAGGCATAGAAGATCAGAGCCTCATAGGATTTGCTACAAGTATAACAGGAGGAGTGGATCCTATAGATGCAACAGAGGAAGGAGCACAAAGAAACTAAGACAACAGATATAGCAGAAAGGAAGAGACAAAGAAGTAACAGAGGCAGCAAAGGAGGCAGCACTCAGGAAAAGAAGGCAGCGCTGAATCACAGACAGGCAAAGGAGGCAGCGCTGAAACAAAGACAGAAAAAGGAAGCAGTGAATACAATGGAGGCAGCAAATGAAGGCAGAGGAAGCGAATATAACAGAGGCAGAGTCGTTATCACTGCAGCAGAGGCAGAGGCAGAGGCAAAGCGGCAGAGTGACAGAAGCAGAGACAGAGGCAGAAAGCTGTTATAATTCCGAGAATCGCCCAACCCGGAGGACAGATATAAAATTCCGAGAATCGCCCAAGCCGGAAGATACAGTCGTATGTATAATTCCGAGAATCATTACCCGATGGGCGTTACATATAACTTATACAAATATTATTCTGGGAATCGCTTGACTCCAGCAGCAAAGTATACATATATAAGAAATGACGTAGCAGCAACTTTGTCTTAAATTATAAGAATTCCAGTGATTGATGCAAATCGGGCAGTGTCGAAGTTAGTGGAGTTTGGAAAGTTTAACACATTGAAACAGTTTCATATTATCAATCCCGAAAGCAAAAGAACCAAAGGTCCAAGGCATATCTATTATGGAGCGCTTAATGTTTAAACAAATAACCAAAGTACTGTATGGTGGGACCCCTCCCAAATCAGATCGAAAATGAAGAGTCCAAAGGTGGAAGCGCATTGCAATTCAATCGATTGGCGATTTCCGATTGAATCGAAATCGGAACAGATTGGAGCTGCAATAGTTGAGTGATAACAATTCAATCGATTGGCGATTTCCGATTGAATCGAAATCGGAACAGATTGGAGCTGCAATAGTTGAGTGATAACAATTCAATCGATTGGCGATTTCCGATTGAATCGCAATCGGAGCAGATTGGAGCTGCAAAAGTTGAGTGATATTAATTCAATCGATTGGCGATTTCCGATTGAATCGGAATCGGAGCAGGAGCGATAAATAACATTCAGAGAAGACTCACTGCATCGGGAAGTGTGTCAAGTGGGCCCAAAAGGAGTTCTTATATGTTTAATATGTCTTCACTATATTACGCTGAGAATTGATTTAAAAACAAGGTATATATATGGAGCGCACAAAACAAATTTTTATATGGTGGGACCCCTTCCCAATCGCATCGGAGGTAAACAATGCAGAGGGGCTTGCAACTCAAAGTTACGATTGCGATCAATAGCAATCGGAAATCGCAAGGGGATCGGAACTCTGTTAACGCCAAGATAATATATAAGTTGGAGATATGTGTAATGCATTCTGAGGGGGTCTTCTTCCCTTATCTACTTGAGTATGCTACCCCGCAGAATTAAGGAATGGTTCAATTTATAATACGAGCGCTGTGATATGATTGGTGTATATATATTACATTGTTGCGGTTGTATTAAAACATGCCGCGTGGTTTGTAGACCCACGGGCCTCAGCTTAACGGGAGGGCGATTATTAATGTAATACAATTGTAATATATGTATGTTCCGGCCTGCGGAACTCGCCACATCAACAAGACACTTGCTGCGTGTAAATGATTGAATTACAGTCAGCAGATTCATTTATATATAAAGCGCTGGTATAAAAGTAAAATAAAAATGCAGTTCATAAATTCAGGAGTTACACAGCAGCCATAAACAGAAAGGCATATAGAGAAGAGAAAGGGACAAAGAGACAGTTAGAGAAAAGACAAATGCGCAGCAAGCCAAGAGACAAAATAAGTGAGCTGGAGTTCTAATTGTAATTCGAATGTAAATGTTTTAATTGTTTTTATTGTTTGTGATGCATTGGCAAGTCTCCGGAAGAAAGCAAATATCCCACTGTAATATTAAAATAAGCACCTACAGTTACATTTTTCTGAGTAAGCTGAAAAGAGATGAGAAGGCAGAAGGCAAAGAGACATGACTGTCCATTTCAACTTCCCAGTAGAATACAAATAGTCATGAAGCTATCTTGTATATAAGGGGGTAATATCCAAGAGGAGAGGTTGACGAAAAAGGTGTGAGAGAAGAAGAGAGTATGTAGCAGAATTAAAAGGAGTTGAAGAGAATAAGCAAGCTGCAAGAAGAATGTGAATA
The DNA here is from genome assembly GCA_034641835.2 of Pinus albicaulis. Classification (NCBI taxonomy): domain Eukaryota; kingdom Viridiplantae; phylum Streptophyta; class Pinopsida; order Pinales; family Pinaceae; genus Pinus; species Pinus albicaulis. The sequence continues at coordinate 12,555,662 of CM076576.1, read as the reverse complement.
AGGAGGAGCTGAGCAAAGAAGAAGAAGGGGCTGAGCAGAGATCATGCAGGTCTGATATAAGAGTTGATGAACAGCAGAGAAGAAGGTACAGAACGAAGCTGATATCCAAGGTAAATCAGCAAGTGTTTTTCTTTTGAAAGAGTAAGGAAGTTGGAGCTTCCCTATCAAGTTGTAGCTTGATAGATGTCAGTTGTAGCTGACTAAGGTAGGAGCCTCCTGTAGGTTGGTGCCTGCAGAAAATAGATGGGAGTTGGTGCTTCCACATCAAGTTGTAGCTTGATAAAATGTCAGTTGTAGCTGACTGAGGTTGGAGCCTCCTGTAGGTTGGTGCCTGCAGAAAATTGATGGGAGTTGGAGCTTCCTTGCAAGTTGTAACTTGCAGAATCGAGGTAGGAGCCTCTTGTAGGTTGGTGCCTACAGAAAATCAATGGTGAGAGGGAGTTGGAGCTTGCCTTTGCATCACAACAATAATAAGATGTGGTTTTCTCCCTTTATGGGTTTCCACTTATATCTGGTGTCTCCGTGCATGATGTTTATGTGTTGATGTGGTTTATCTCATCTGCTTAATACTTGCTGCTCTCATATTCAATCTGCTATTACATTAACAAATCTGTTTGATAGTAATACTTGTTGCTCACAGATTAAGATTGCTCACATATTAAGTTGACCATGAAATGAAGGTGTAAATAAGATTTAAAAGAAAAGTTTTAAAAGTCCATGTATGTGTTAAACTGATTCACCCCCCCCTCTCAGTTTAACTAAGGGTTCAACATGAAGATGCCGACACTAACACCCACAACCTATAAAAGCAATCTTAAAGTGAAAATATGAATTAAATGATTCCTTTAAGACTAATTTAATGACTAAGGATTAGTCATTTCCCTAGTATGGTCGCCAGTAATGTTATGACTCTGGTAAATTCTTAAGTCGTGGGATTTTGGTTTTTAGTCAAAGAATACTAGAGGTAATGACAAACCTACTTCAAACTCTAGGGTCTAGCCTTCCTAGGGTTCAGAGAAGGCTCTCTCTTTATAGTTTAGCTTTGTTTTAATTTGTGAATATTAGGCTAGCTATGAAAGTGCAATTTTGGTTTGGTTTTGTTGGATTTGGTGGGAAAATTTCACTTGGAGGGATAGATAGAGGAAAATCTATCTTTCCATTAGGCTATGGAATCTAAGTCAAGCTAACAGAACTAGAATCAAGGCCTAAAAGGTCAAATGTCTTCAGGGCAAGATAGATAACCCTTGGAGATCTTGGAAAATTGGTTTTGTGAGGTGGTATGAATGGGATAAAGGGCACTTAAGGATCCTTTGATCTGGAAAAGGGAAGTAGTAAATAGAGGTCAAATGGGAGAGGGAGAAATTAATGGTTCCCTACAGCAAAAATCATAAGAAAACAAAGAAATGATAACTAGTTAAAAACAGGGTGCTATTAACATGTCCTGTAGTAATACTCATAGTTATACATTCAGATTTAGAATTAAAACACATATGTATGCATGTAACAAATAAAGATAACAATGACAAGTTTTAGAGAGTACTTCACTCCAAATAGCTTATCTCAAGGGTCCTAAAGTATGATGCCAAATATTTGATCCAGTCTACTACTTAAAATCAAAACCAAAAGCCTTCATTTCAACAAAATATCTATAATAATATCCAACAATTTTATTCCACACAAAATACTTCAAAAGATTGAAGTATTTATACATAATGTTTTACAAAATATCCTACATGAATTCTAGGAATTAACTTAGGAAAATAAAATATCTTACAACAATAATAGTGACAGCTGCTTAACAAATCAACAAGCTATCCTATTTTATTCAAAACAAATAGAAACTGTTTTAGGATAAGAAGCAACTGGCTGCGTATATGTCCTTGCTGGCTATTAGATATTTTTTTTTGGAATCTAACCTACCTTCACTGATGCTCTTGCTCACTAATGTTATTTCATTTCTGATACTCTTTAACCTTTAGTCAAACTTCTTTACTGCTGTAAAATCTGTTTTGACAGTGAAATCAGCAAACATGTTTTTTCTTTTTCATTTGTTTATCTTTCATTCTTTATAGTAATCAGTAAGTGCTTGCCAATCCTCATTTTTAGGAATATGAATATTTTTTAGTTTCCTAAAATTCTCATTAGCTTCATTATACCTAGCCAAGGTTGGCTTGATGACAAATAGGTGTTTGATCTTATATTGCAAATAAAACAAGTCTTCAAAACGTTTCAATAACACCTTTCTTGTGGGGATACCTTGACCTGTTGGCTTATTCACCTATTCCTTGTCATATTTTCTTATCTTCTTGTAATAATAACTTTGAGGCATTAACTTATCCTTAATAACCATGATATTAGGAAGTCCCTTTTGCCTTAAATTGGTGAACTTAACCATGAATATGGTTATACTAGTATTCATACCTTCACATTTTTCTTCAAGTTGTCTCATCAAATTTATTTTGCTCATAACTTTCCTAATTTCTAGGATATTTGTTGTCCTATCATTTATTTTTAGTTCTTCCAATTCCTGTCTATTCTTGCTTTTGAGGAAATTTATTAATCTTACAACCTGTTCTCGTTTATCAGCGAAATCAGTTTGTATCTTTTGGATTTTTGCTTGGGCTGCCAATAATAACTCTCTTTGCTCAAAAATTACCTGAATTGAAGGCCATACATCATGGATGACTTCAATTAAATTATTCCATAGGTAATTTTTTATGTATGATATCTGATCCTTGAGAGTTAATTATTTTTGTAACTTATTTACCTCTTCACTTAATCTGTTGGCATTTTGTTCATGTATTTTAGAATTTACTTGAGTTGATTTATTTTTTTTCTGAAAATTTTCAATCATCTTTGTCAACCTGTTAATTTCATTTGCCTTCGAAGACATCTCTTCCATTTCTTTCGCTAGTTGGCTGCTTTCATCAGTAGGTTGCAATGTTCTTTTAGAGGATTCAATAATTGAAGTTGTTGAAGAAGTCACTGGCACTGCAGTGGCCAGTGGTTCTTTGGATGCCAACTTTTCTCTTAAAGTTGAAGGCATTGATGCAATGATGACTCGGATGACTGTAGGAATCACTGGTTCTTTACTGTCTCCTTTTCTTGGACAAGTTGGTCCATTTGTACTTCCATTTCCTTAATCTAAGCTGCGAGTTGAAGAATAAAACTCATCGCTTCATATTTTTCTTTTTTTTCCTGTAAGACTTCCTTTTTCTGAGGATGCTCACTTTGAGGAAGTTTTAGTTGTTTCCTCAAGGAAACTATATCCTGATTTTTCTTCTTTACGAATGCTTCTGATGCTTTGTTGTTTGTAGGATCATATCCTACCTACAATACTAAAATTTCTAAGGCTTTCATCCTTAGATCCTTTGCATGTAATGAAGCTTTATCCATCTTCATTTGATCTTTCATATTAGAGATGGTGTTTTTAAGCTTATGAGCACCCATAGATTTTGTTGTAACTGTGGAATATAACATCTCTGAGGTTTTCCTATGAAACTCTATTTGATCTAATTCATGGATTTTGTCTGTAGCTTACTTCCATATCAACTTTCTTATAGTCAGCAATTGTCTTTGGCACTGATACTATGGGCTGTAATACTGACATAATCAATTTTTTACTTGAATAATCAAATTTTGATAGGAATATATTTTGATTACCTTGCTTTTGTTTCAAAACCTGGGAGTACATTTCAGTTTTGATTTCCTCATTCTTCAACTTGATTTACTTTTATTTCTCCTTAATATCCAAATCCTTTTCCTCAACTGAATGTGAGGAAGTAGCCTCCATACTTTGCTTCCTTTACATGATCTATGTATCTTCATTATTCATTTTTTCTTCATTCTGATTTGGCTCACTGATAAATACAGTAGCTACATTTGTCTCTAGAAAATCAGTGTTGGTATTCAAGGGCTCTATTTCTTCAACATCTATTGTCACTTTACCTTTACCTGCTGTATCTAATTTTGGCCTTTTGTTGTAAATGATCTTGAATTTTTTTTCTGTTGTAGTCTCTACAGTATAAGCTCCCTCTTCTCTGATTCTCTTAGTGGATGTCTCTGGCTGTTCGGAAATTTCCAAAGTGTGACTAGTATTCCTTTGGTTAACTGCCTTTGTTAAAGTGTTTTCAACCCACTCAATTTTATTAGAAAATTTCTCTATTTCTGGTTTTGATTCATGGATAAAGGGTGTCAATTTACATTTTACCCTTAGTTTACTTAAGATCCCTTGTGGATCACAGTTCGAAGGGAAACTTTCTTCCAATTTATACTGCAGTAGTTGATTTGCTGCTTCATTTTCTACATCTCTGTGATTACATATGAATGGCCCAATTTGATTTTTAAGTTTGAATCGGGTCTTCTTCTTGGCTGCCATGAAGTTACTAGAATCATAATTTAGGATCTGTCTCATGTACTCTAAGGAAAAGATCCTCATTAATTGATGTTTGGGTAACGTGTAAGGAAACAAGTTTGACCCAAAAACTTTGATTTCAGTGAATTTCTCATACAAATACCAGTCACCAACGTTTCTCTGCTCTGATAACTGAAATATTTTCTTCATTTCCTCACTTATTCTAGGCTGCTATGTTTTGGTCAACATTGTGGTCACTGGATGTAAAAAAAACTCTACAAACTCTGAATAAATAAAAATTTTACCTTCTTTTCTGAGTATTGATGTCCAAAAGATGACACATAAAGGTTTTGCCTCTATGGACAACTTTTGAAGTGAAATCGGAAAGATATCTGATTGGAATTAAAGAAACATGTGGAAAAATAGGAGGTATATCTCAATACTCCTTCAAGCTGTAAATTAGTCAATTGATAGTGAATACTATCAGTAATGAAACCAGCATAGCCAAAGATAACTGAGGGAAGTTGACTTGGAGAAAAGGTGGACAAGAATCCCAAGATAGACTCATCAGTGTGATCATCAGTGAAATTCCCAAGGATGAAGGAAAGCATGGAGATTACATGCCTTGAACCTTCAGGGAATTTAGCAGTTGAATATTGAGGATTTAACTTAGGAATTTCAACATGTAGAGGCATAAAAGTCTGAAAAATCATGAACATTTTAGGAAATTCTAAGCCAATGTATAGCTTAGTTAGGGACTCAATAGAGAAAGGGATTGCTTGGGGCTTTGGTTGAAGCTATAACATTTGGTTTATTGACTCTGCAGTGATGGTAAATAGGACTTCTTTACTGGAATTCACAATAGCTCTTTGTTCAAGAATATAGTATTGGTGACATAATCTGATAATTTCTTGACAAGGTTGACTGAGAGGGACTACATATTTGGGCAGATTGGATTCCCAAAAATGAAATTCTTCATGATGATCTAAAGACTTCTCAAAACACCAGTTATGGATATCTAACAGATTGAATTCAACTATAGGATCAACTATTTTGTAGTCAATATAAACTACTGGAATGTGTTCAATATCAACAACTGGGGGTTGTAATGGATTGACCACAATTGCATTATTTGGAGTCATGGCAAGAGTAGGTTAAGGAGCTTTAGAAACTTCAATCTTGCTTACACTCTGTTTTTTAGGCATCTTGATTTGCTTCTGCAAGTTTAAAGAGTTTGCAGAGGAAATTTTACTATAGTAGAGGCTTAATTGGGCAAATTTTGTAAAATAGAGTCTCTTTCTGGGTTTTCTCCTCAATTGGGTTTATCAAAGAAGTTATGAGGCTTTAAAACTGGTCTAAAACAGAAAGCAAGGGTTTTCTGAGTTTCTTGTTTGAGAAAATGGGGCTAAAATTCTTTTTCAAAATATCACAGAAGATTAGGGCACCTGCAGAGGATTTTTGGCTTATTTCAAAGCTTGAAAGGGAATATTAAACTATGAAAAATTGATAAATTTCCTTAAAAAAGCGTCCAATAGAGAAATAGGGTTTTTGGGAAAAATTTGCCAGAGTTTGGCCTATTTTTGGGACTTTTAAGCAGTTTTCTTTATTGATTTTTTAATTTAAATGTATTTTCATTCTTTAAAAAAGTTTTTTCAACTTGGTTGCAAGTTTAAATCTCAGAAAAATATGTGTTTTAATGCAGGTATCAGCTTTTAAAGGGTCTTTATAGTTTCTGGTCGAATTGATGGCTTCAACAGTTTATTTGGAGCAAGGAGCAGCTCCTCAACAGTCTTCACGGGTGTACTTTGGTAGATTTCAGAGGTTTTGGGCATAAAAATGGAAACTAGGGTATTTAACAGATTTTATACAGTCAGGAGAAGCAATGCGGTGGTTAAAAACAAAAGATAAATGAATAAAAGTGTTACCAAAGGTTTATCAAAACATATCAATTGCATTGAATGCAGGTCTTGTCCGGCGGGAGAGTGGTTTCAGAATGCAAAGGATTTTTAAAACTGGCAGTTGTTACGCAAGCTTCTGGTGGTAAGTGGTTTTAACTTCAATAAATGCGATCCAATGAGGAGGGTCCACATAGAGGAGAGAGGAATGGGTGAAACCACCCATTTCGTGAAGGTATGGCGTTTGAAGGGCCGGGCATATTTTTCATGTGATATCGTTCTCTGACCGTCAGATCTAGAGGTTGGACACGAACGGCCTAGATTCTTTCAAGAGTTGCATCTGAATGGGAAGGTGGGACCAGGCCTTTGCCTAGGCAGGAAGGTTAAGATGTGGCGGGCGTTATATGGTTTAAAACATATATAAAGGGTTTTAATAAATACATATCGGTGTGGGCGTGATTTATTATATTATATAGTTTTAACCCTTTGAATGGTTTTAAAACTATAGCATCGGGGTATTCAAATAATGATAGTTTTTAGACCAAAGGGTTTATAATTTGGGGTTTTTATTTGCACACATGGGATAATAGACTTTGGTCTAAATGTTATAATAATGTGTTTTTTGGGGTATTTTTAATATAAGGGAATTAATAACTACGGGAGGGTACTTCTTGGGCATTCAATAGAAATATGTTAAAGGTTAATATGAAAGGGTAGTGTACTGAAAACATAACACATATTATCTCTAAGTATAGTATAAAATCAAGCATTGCTTATATTTATATTTCCTTCACTAATACTTAGAAAAAATGTAATTTTGAGGGTTTTATGAATTCTTTTGAAGGGATGAAGCTAATTATTTTAGGGCTACAATTTTACTAAGTAAGAGTGTGTCTTTACTTAGGAAAAAAGGGGTTTTAATGTATGAATGAAGGGTGAATGATGATAAAAGTGGGTTTAACATAAAACTCAATATTTTTAACAAACCAGTCATCGAGCCTTGGGTCCGGTCCCAACAAAAGTTAGAGAAATGCTCTGAGCCTGTTTGACTGATAGCTTAGAATACTGAATACTCATAGCGGAGGGAGAATTAGTGATTTTTCCTAATGATGTATTATTTACATGATTTCACCACTACTTTCTACCTGCCCAAATTTATTTGTATCATTTTTTCTTCATTTCTTAGATGCATTTAGACTTGCAACCTTAAAAAAATTTATTTTAGAGCATAATACTCTCTAAATCTACATTATTTCATACAAGGGCTCAGATTAAATTGTTTATCTCCTTATTATTCTCTACATTTCTACTGATTTTTCAAGTTTAAACTGTTTGACAAATCTTTATTCTCTATCTAAAACATGAAAATGAAAGCATGAAAGTTAAGATTAAACTATTTAACTCACCATGGATTATGGCATTTATTGACACTCTGCACATAATCATTATTCTTGCAGTCAAAATAAAAGTAGTGGCATTTGGACTTTCTCACTTTCAGGTCTTATTTTTATCTCTTTTTTCTTTTGGGATCTACATTTTTGTAAGTCCTTTGATCTTTCTTTTAGGACTTTTTACCCTCTTTTTTCATTTTGTATTTATTTTTCATTTTTCAAATATGGGAAAACAACTTGCAGAAAGCAAGGTGTTAACATATTTACAAGAATATCAAAGTCAATTCAAAATTTTATGAACCCTATTATTATAGGACCCTAACATAGCGGAGGGGTAAAATATAATGTATATTTAAATAAAAACATTTATGAAATGTTTCAATAAATATATATGTGGGCGCTAATTATATTATATAGTTTTTTCAAACATTTTTGGCATTTGTTTGAAAACTATAGGGGCGGGATATTTGTTTATGGACAGGTTTAGACAAATGGGATAGTTAGGCGGTTTTTTTATTTTTATTTTTGTGAACATGGTGATATTTAACATTGGTCTAAACTTAAAATAAAGGGTTTTATGGGTTTATTTAAAATATGGGTATTTATATATACGGGAAGGTGTAGTTTAGGGTTTTAATAGTTTTAGTTAGAAGTTAATATGAAAAAGGGTAGTGAAATGGAAAAAAAACACATGTTAATCTCTAAGTAAATTGTAAATCATAGACAAAGTAAAGCATTGTTGCCTTTTTAATATTATTTCACTTATACTTAGGATAAATTCATTTTGAGGATTTATGAATGATTTTTTGGAAGGGAATGAGATTAGATATTTAGGATTTAGCTTTGACTAAGTAAAAATGGGTTTTTACTTAGGAAAAAGGGATCATGATTTATGAATGAAGGGTAAATGTTAATGAATATGGGTCTACTACGGGAATTCAATATTTTTCGCTAACCAGTCATTGAGCCTTGGGTCCGGTTCCAACAAAATTTAGAGAAATTCTTTGAGAGTTTTTGACTGATAGTTTAGAACACTGAATACTTGTAGAGGAGGGGAAATTAGTGATTTTTTCCCGATGATGCTTTATTAAATGATTGATCAACTGCTTTCTACCTACCCATATTTATTTCTAACATTTTTTTCTTCATCTTTATAGGTGCATTTAGGGTTGCAACCTTAAAACATTTTTCTTTCAAAGCATAAAATTATCTAAGTCTACCTTATTTATTTCGAGGGCTCAGATTAAAATGTTGAGCTCCTCATTTTTCTCTACCTATCTACTGATTTGTCAAGTTTAAACTGTCTGAGAAATCTTTATTCTCTATCTAAAACATGAAATTGAAAGCATGAAAAGCTAAGATTAAAATTTTTAACTAATCATGGACTATGGCATTTATTGACACTTTGCACATAATCATTATTCTTGCAGTAAAAGTAAATGTAGTGGCATTTGGATTTTCTGACTTTCAGGTCTTATTTCTCTTTTTTCTTTCGGGGTCTATATTTCTCTAAGTCCTTTGATCTTTGTTTTAGGACCTTTTACCCTCTTTTTGGCTTTTTATTATTTTTCATTTTGTTTCAAAATATGGGAAAAAAACTTACAGAAAGCAAGGTATGTACATATTTACAAGACTACCAAAGTCAATTCAAAATTTAAGAACCCTATTATTAGAGGACCCTAACACACTTCGCCATTCAACTTTTAAAATTTGATTTTTCTCAGCTACCCTGCCCTGTAATACTTCCTTTGTAACATGATTATGTTATGTTTTCTTGATATATTGACTCCATATCCCAATGGAAAGTAGAAAGACACCTATCAATGTAAATCAGTAATTCCACCAACAAATCAAAATCAAACCAAATCAATCATACATAACTAGCCTAAAATCATTTAAAACACCAAAGTTAAATCATTAAGAGAGAGCACTCTCTGAGCATTAGGAAAGCTAGTTCCTAATCTACAAAAGTGGTTGATATTTACCTCTGATATTTCTTTTAACGCAACATAACAACCCTAGGGAATTTTTTGAGAGATAACATATTGGTGACTGCACTAGGGAAATCACTCCTCAGTTTAAATAAATCTTAAAGGAAACACTTTTCCTCATTTTTTCAACTTAATTTTTATTTAGGGCTGTTAAAATTTACCGTTAAAAGTTAAAATTCTGGCTTCTAAAAAAAAATATTATACCAGAGATCACCCTAATCCATGGCCTGCTACAATTGTTGATGATCGTGACAGTTTTAAGAAAACCTAAAAAAATATAAATTCTAGGAAGTAGTAGTCAATTACTCAAAGCAAATTCACTTTCTAGTGAGTTATCAAGCATACACGATAGTCAATTTGATTTATCATTCCAGAATTCTTTATTTAGAACCAAATCTGAAAACTCGATCTATGATATTGTAATAGACCCTATTTTATTCAACTTATTGAAGAAAAGAAGGAAAATATACAACTTGACTTAAATCAATAGGTTCTAGATAATTTTGATAAAATTGATGTTTTGACCTCAAATTTGATTAAAGATATAGATGAAGCCTATTTTCAACAGTTTGTTGAATTATTTTCCCTAACTGCTGCTACCCCTAAGCGTTCTACCATTCCTTCTGAAACTGTAAATACAAATTTATTTAGTACCACCTCATTTATAATATCCACCACATTTTATTCCATAGAACCATTCATCCCCAAGCTTCCTCTTCAACCTAAAGTTTAATTCTCATCTTCAAGTGTTCCAAGTACATCTTCAAGCACTTCAAGCTCATTTCCAAGCACTTCAAGTTCATCTCCAATCACTTCAAGTTCATCTCCAAGCACCACCACATTACGTCCCAGTCAAGCTAGAATCTTAGCCATGGCAGCTAGATATGCTCCTTTGGTCTTACTGGCCCCTTTAAATTCCATGCCAGAGGATTACCATAGTAAAATTTTTCATTTTGATGGTACTTGTCAATATACTACTCAACAACATGTAAATAAAATGACTGATTACTTTGAATTACATGAAATTGATGAAGTTGATCTACAAATGAGATTATTTTCCCAAACATTAGAAGGAGATGCTAAGAAATGGTTTAAATATTTATCTTCTAACCATATTGTTGATTAGCTGCTTTTCATCAATTGTTCATTAATAGATGGGAAAGAAAGAAAAACCCTTTACAGATATTATCTAAATATGAAAACATTAGGATATCTACTAATGAATATGTTCAGGATACTATACTAGGTTTAATAACATTTATAATGCAATTACAGTGAACATCAAACTTCCAAAAGATTTAGCCCTAATCAAATTTACTGATGGTTTTGAGGCTGACATGTCATATCAATTAAGAGAAAGAAACCCTAAAAATTTGGAACAGATGCAGAGTGATGCAGTTAGTGTAGAAGATAACTTATTAGCTAAAAGATTTAGGATGAGGAATGAAAGAAGAGTGGCCATTAAGGAAGAACCATTCAATTCAGACATTAAGGTATATTGTTTAGCTAAAAGTATGGAAAGACAAATGGATAGAATAGAGAACATGGAAGGAAAACCTCAGTGGGAAAATGAACAAGGTCCCGAAATTGGAAATCCCAACTCTAGGAAAAATCCTAATACTGGAAAATCAAGAGAAGTAGTACCTCATCAATATATTAGACCACCTTTCAAAGAAAACTATGCTGAAATTTCACAAAAAAATGACGAAGACCATGACAGTCAGATAAAATTGATGGGAATAAATGATGAAAATACTATTTTTCTTACCCAAGAAGAATACGAGTTATACATGTTACAACAATTACAGTTAGAATTTGGAGATTCCTTTAACTATAAACAAGGCTATAAATCTGTTATCTACGAAGTTCATAAACAATATAGCCTTAGACGCAAGAAGAACACAAAAGCTCCTACTAAGAAAATAGTCCAAACCTAGACTAAGGAAATAGTAGAAGCTCTTGTGACCAAAAGTCACAATAATTCAAACCTACAATACTTCAAACCCAAATATTATAGACATAACATCAACTGCTGCTAAAATTTCAACTGCTACAGAAACTGTTCCAGACAAGAAAATTGAAAACAAAACAATGGAAACACAGACTGAATTACCAATTGTTGATAAAAAAGACAAAAACACACAAACTAAAATTGGCAAAGATGAAATAATTCAGTTAGGAAAAGCTCAAATACCATTCCATATTCAAATTGAAATAGCCAAATTGAAAATACGAGTTCCTTTAATAGAGTTGGTGAAAAATGATTCATACAAAGCCCAAATCACTGAAACACTGAACATAGGTGAAGGCGAAGATGTTGTTAACGTCAATGATAATCATCCTGAGTTATTATTTAGTCATGAAGTTAATGGAAAACATCAACAAGGAGGTTTCCCTCCATTCTACATTAGCTAGAACATTCATGATAAAATCTTACACAATGCTATGTTGGATTTTGGAGCATCTCATAACTTAATGCCTAAAGCAGTCATGGAAAAATTGAATTTAGACATCACCAGACCATACAAAGACCTGTTCTCCTATGATTCTAGTCAAGTTAAATTCCTTGTCCTAATAAAATACCTATGTGTAACTCTAGTTCGGTGACGAGCAAAGAGTATTGTTATGGATATTGTAGTTGTTGATATCCCTCCAAAATATAGAATGTTGTCATCTCGCTCATGTGGAGCAAAATTACAGGAATCACTGCAATTATATATGTCATATGTTACCATTTCTATATTTTGTCGCCAAAGAAATATTTATAGAGAAACTTTGATGAAATATATGGTCAGTAGTGCAGAAAAACCACAAAATTATGCTATCTATTCCTTACATTCTGATATGAACTCTTTTATCATATGTAATTCACACACTGGCAAAGATAAAATCATAGTTGTAGAAAAGAAACACAAAGAAATTGATCATGACAATATAACTAATGAGTCTATGTGACATTTAGATTTCGATGGTTCTGTAAAAATATTAGGAGAAGGAGCTGGAGTATGAATTTATAATTTAGAGAATGATCATTGAGAAGGACATGCTTTCAGGTTAAATTACAAATGCACTAATAACATCGTAGAATACGAAGCATTAGTGTTAGGACTGCAAATTGTAAGAAAAATTGGAGCCAGAAGAGTTTCTATCATGGGAGATTCAGAACTTATCCTACACTTAGCCAATACAAAGAAACCATACTATACTTAATAAACTATTTTATTGAAACTGACTTTGTGGTTATTCCAAGAAAGGAGAATATGCAAGCGCATAGCTTGGCCAATTTTTCCAGCACATGCAGATTACCTTTTCAGCCAAATCATCAATACACTACTGAGGTAAGACATAGGCCAACCATACCTGATAATTTGAAATATTGGCAAATCTTTTCACAAGACTCACAAATTTAAAATTTTATCAAGTCTGTGGGAGAATTTCAAAACTGTAATAGACATACTAACTGTACATTATATTATACCATAAATAACGAAATAAATGTAAATTATGTAGATAAAATAATACCAACTAAATTCACTAGAATAGAAATAGAAGAATTAGAAATAGTATAAATAGAGGAATTAACCAATGATGAATCAGAAATTTTAAACCTTAAAAACAACATTTTTCCTAAGGGATTAGCCCCATTAGAAGATATTTTTGACTCCAATGATGTAGCTAGAAAACCCGAAATGGAGCCTTTAAGGTTAGATATAGAAGAATGCAACATAGAAATAGAAGAAAATCCTAAACTTTTCAAGATATCCAAGGCATTACCTCCAGCTGAAAAGATGAAGTACATTAGTTTGTTTAAAGAGTTTCAAGATATCCTTGCGTGGAGTTATGAAGACATCAAGTCTTATGATACTAGCAATATCCAACATAAAATACCAATCAAAGGAAATCAGAAGCCCTTAAACAAAAGCTTAGGAGAATTAACCATGTTCTTATGCCATTGATAGAGAAATAAGTTAAAAGGATGTATGAGGCTCAAATCATAGAACCCATTAGATATTCTAATTGGGTCTCTAATTTAGTTCCCACTGGAAAGAAAACAAGAGAAATCAGACTCTGTGTTGATTTCAGAAAGTTAAACAAAGTCTCATTAAATGATAAATATCCCCTCCCTAAAATGGACCATATTCTACAGAGGGTAGTAGGGTCATCCAGAATGTCATTACTTGACAGATTTTCTAGATACAACCAAATCCTGGTCCAACCTGAAGATCAAGCAAAGATTATATTTACCACTCCCTGGGGAACTTTCATGTACTTGAAAAATACCTTTGGATTGATGAATGTTGGAGCTACATTCCAAAGAGCTATGGATATAGCTTTTGCAAAGGAAATCCATGATTTTTTAGTCATTTATATAGATGATATCACAATATTTTCCAAAACAGATAATGAACATCTAGATCATTTGAGATGAGTTTTCATAAAATATATAAAATTTGGCATTTCCTTGAATCCTAAAAAGACACTTTTTGGATTAGAATGAGGTAAACTACTAGGATAATTAATTTCTAAAGAAGGAATTAGAATTGATCCAACTAGAATAGAGTAAATTTTAAACATTAGTCATCCTATGAACATTACAGAATTACAAGAATTTCTAGGCAAAATATTTTTTCTTAGAAGATTCATCCCTAACTTAGTAGAAGTAATTAATAACTTAAAAAACATGTTAAAGAAGAATTCAACACTTAAGTGGATAGTAGAGGCTAAGTAGTCTTTCGATGCAGTCAAAGAAGCGATTACAAAAGCACCTGTCCTCATAAGTCCTAACTTTAGCAAAAAGTTCATAATTTTTTCATTTGCTTCAGATCTCAACATTGAAGTTTTCTTGTTGCAAAAAAATGATGAAGGTCTTGAATAGCCCATTTATTTTTTTAGTAAAACCTTAAGAAATGCAACACTAAAGTATAATATCATGGAAAAAGAAGCCCTTTCTTTAGTGAAAGCCATAAAAGATTTCAGAGTGTACATTTTATACTATCACATAGTTTCATATGTTCCAAACTCATTTGTGAAGGACATTCTAACTCATAATTGGCATGATGGAAAAAGAGGCAAATGGATTTCCACAATACTGGAATATGACATTGAAATCAAGCCTACAAAATTGATCAAAGGCCAAGGTTTAAACAAACTCATAGCTGAATTGAAATGTGAAGCCTTAGATATAAATTTCATTGATGCCCTAGATGATCAAGAAGAGATGGCGACTCCAAAAATTAGTCAAGATTTCATAGACTCACCCTAGTATGCAGACCTAATATTTGTTTTACTCAATCTACAAGTTCCTCCTGGTGTATATAGAACTAAACGTAGATTTTTTAAAATGAAAGAAATGGAATATTGTATCTTAGATAATGCTTTATTTTGAAAAGATCATGGTGGCATCTCACTAAATTGTTTATTAAAAGATGAAGCTAACAAAGTAATGTAGGAATGTGATGCAGGAGATTGTGGAGGACACCTATACTAGAAAACAACTGCTAACAAAATTTTGTGGCAAGTTCTTACTAGCCCATTCTTTTTACAGATGTTAAAAAGTATGTGACCTCCTGTCATAAATGTCAAATATTTCAGGGAAATAAGAAGCTCTTACCATTACCCCTCAAACCTATCTCAGTAGAAATGGTATTTCAACAATGGGGTTTATAATTCATTGGTGAAATTAACCCACCCTCCTCTGCCCAACATAAATGGATATTAATAGCCATTGATAACTTTAATAAGTGGATAGAAGCCATCCCTTCTAGAGAAACTACAAACTCTGTCATTATATAATTTCTTGAAAACAACATCCTTTCTAGATTTGGATGCCCACAAAAGCTCATTACTAATAATGTTGTTGCCTTCAAATCCAAGAAAATGATAGATTTTTTTAAAAAATGCCATATCAACATTGGCCATTCCACTGCCTATTACCCTCAAGGTAATGGACTAGAAGAGTCCTAAAATAAAATCCTAGTTAATATCATCACGAACGTGTTAGAAGATCACAAGAAAACCTAGAATAAAAGGTTGGTTAATGCCATATGGGCAGACAGACTAACTACCAAGAAATCTATTGGTACATCTCCCTATCAATTGGTATATGGGATGGATGTTGTTTTTCCATCCTCATTAGGAGTACCCATAATGAAAATGATTCAAGAGTTGCAAGTAGAACCAAATGACATCCAAAGGAGGATAAATCAAATAATTCATTTGCAACAAACTAGGGAAGACATTTATATCAAATCATAAGTGATTCAAGACAAAATCAAAAATATATTTGATAAGAAAACTAAAGAAAATGGTTTATTCATAGGTGATCAAGTACTCAAATGGGATTCCAGAAGAGAAGAAAAAGAAAACATGGGAAATTTGACTTTCTTTAGAAAGGCACATACATCATATATGGTTACAGAGGAAACAATGCATTTTTATTGAAAGAGTTAGATGGAATAGATCTAATAGGTGGACCAGTCAATGATAGAATGTTGAAGCACTATTTTTCACCAGATTATCCAATAGTTCATTTGTTTTACTTTTCTCATTGTAAATATCATAGCAAAGTTTAGATTGGATTGGATGATTATCTTCTGAATTTGAAGCCCAAAGAGAAGAGCCTAAGCTTTGAAACAGATAACATCATATGTTTGAATAAAGAATATCACAGAAAATAGTTCCAAGGCAAGCAAAGCCAAAGTTCCAAGGCCACTGATCAGAAAGTTATTGACCTCTCACCTGGAGATGCCATCCCCAAGTGGAGCCACTGTCAGGGTCCTATAATAATAGGGATCATAATTTTGAATTGAATATGTTAAGTCTTGTAATATTGTACATACATTTTCTTTCTGCAAATGTTTTTCATATTAAAAAATGAAAGGAGGGTATGTCCTAAAAGAAAAATCAAAGGAATTAACAAAAAATATCAAAAAAGGATATAAAGTATGAACCCCACAAAAAGAAACAAAAATAACTCCTGAAAGTGTTGCACATTCAAATTCCACTACTCTTAGTTTACTTTAATTTTACAATAAAATTGTGTGCAGCTTTTTCAAAATGCCACAACTTATGATGATCATACAGTTTAATATTGATTCATTCATGCATTTTAAAATTCATGTCATGATAGTTAGTGAATAAATATCTGACCAAACCATTTAATCTTGGAAGATCAGTAGTTAGGTAGAGAGTAAAATAAGTTTAATCTGAGCGATTGGAAGTTATAAGGTTAGAAATAAGTCAGTTTTCTTATCACAAGAAAATAAAAGGGTCAACAAGTTCAAATGCACCCAATAAAGGAAGTAAAAAAATGTTAGGATAAATAATGGGTAGGTAGATTACTTTCACAAGTTATGGAAAGCATCATATGGTTTATCTCTTATCACTGATGTCTTTATAACATTTCTATTTATCCTAAAAATATCTTTTCCCCTTGAAAACGCCCTTCCCCTTGACTAACTATACATTATTCAAATAAAACATGCAAAGCCCACTTTGGCACAATTTTAAGCGTTTAATATATATGGGGCCCCACTTCATTTAACCCCTCACCCATATCATACTAACCCATCCACTTTAATACATTTCCCAATATTATTTTTAACCTACCATCTAATATATTTCATTTAATCCCCAAATTATCTTAACCCTCGTTTAATATATATTTCCCCCATTATTTTATATTAAACTCCGACCCTACCTATATTTAACCCTCCGCCTTAATTTTTACCAAAATCCCCATTTTATTTTAAAGCATCTACATATATAAATCCCCTCCCACTAAAATTTTAACCCCTTCCTATATTATTCCCGACCCACTTTATTATAAATCCCACACATATAATTCTTGGCCACACCTCTTTGAAAACCTTCATATCCATATACCCCTAGACGTTATCCTATCAGATCTAATGACCCATAAACCTTTTCACACCCTTTAACATCCGAAAGTGAAAACCAATGGGGGGGTGTGAAATGAGTGGTTTCACACCCCTGCTCCCTTGATACGTGGCGCTCCCACCTCTTATTGCATCCCCCATCCCCCAAACCACTATACTCCTTCTCACAGTGCGATAACCTACCAGAGAACCTTTTTGCTATGCAATGAAACCACCACTGTTTGAAATAATTCAACCCCATGCCATGTGATTTAGTGCCTCCGTTCAAAAGTAATAAAAACTTCCCTTTACCGTTATCTCACTATTTCTGTTGAAATTGTGAAAAAACCAAAAAACTTTATGGCCAAGTTTGAAGCCATTGCCGAGCGGAATTGAACCCTGCTACCTTCTAGACTTCTACATACCAAATTCAACCATTTTCTAGGTAATTGTAAGCACTGAAACCATTAATTAAACACATAAATAAATAAATTGAACAAATTAATGGCTTCCCAGAGCATTATATCTATAAATCCTCTGCAACCAACTATAGTAGATGTTGACCACACCCCTTTTCAAAATCAATGACAAAGTGAATGATTCCAACCTTTTAGACCTCCACTGCTGGAGCCATGACAAATTTATTGACTAGGGAGATGATATCCATATGTGGGAGTCAAATTTTCCCAAATACATATTCCCATAGACATTTCACTTCCGAGAACTCATTAGACTCTCCTAGATCAACTATTTTCCCAATGGAAGAGCTTTAGTTAACCCAAATCAAGAAATTGCATTCACAATCACTTCTAAATCCATCAATCAGATGCTAAAGATTCAACCATAACTGGATTAAGTGCCATAATCCATTGAAACCCTTATCGAATGATACTTGAAGCTAGACTTTCCTAAAAGATTCCAAATATTCCAGACTTTCCTCCCTACATCAGTAGAAACCACTAAAAATAATCCTCCATACTCAGCCTCCATGTTTTCAGAAAGAACCAGGCAGATTTTTACCACGCTATCATGTATTTTAGGATATTTTACTGATGAACATTTAGATGCATCTATTCTTGGTTTCCTATCCATCTTTTACCCAGGTCAACCTCCAGCTTCAGCCTTCACTTTTTCCCAATACCTAGCAAATGCAATCCATGGTCAACTAGTCAAATTACCAGAAGAATGAGTATTTAAATACTCCACATTTTTTTTCCATATGTTTATATATTTCCAATTAGAAAGGTTTGCAATTAACCTCCAAAAATTAGACACAGAGTGTAATCCCCAATCTATTTCCTTTTGGACATCCTTGATAAGAAAGGATTCCACTGAATTAAACTTAAAATACTTCCTCGATTCATTTGTTTATCCAGTAGTTAATATTCTAAGCAATAGCATTCAACCTAAATTCAATGAAGAGGTAAAGAAGGTGTTACAGTTGTGAGATCAAAGTAAAACAAGAGACTGGTATTTATACCAGAATCATACATAAATTAGAGTGTATGGAAGCCAAATAACTCCATAAAATCTTCCCAAATACCTCCCAATGAGGATATTTTCTTTAGAATACATCATAAAAATCGTGAACTGAGATGAAATGAACTTCCTTTCACCTAGAAAAAGACTCAATTCAAGATTAAGAACAAGTTAGGGCCTTTTATATGCGATAGTAGGAATCCTGGACAACAAGGAGACACATATTTACAAGGTTTCAAGTTCAGTAGAAGTTTCAAATGGACTTATGACCCCTTGGGTGTCATAAGAATGTTAAGAGTCAAATTCAAATTCATCTCTTTCATCCGTGAGTCAGAGCCTAAAGTTCAAAAGTATTCCAACCAGTCAGAGTGGTTGGAAAATACTTTACAGGAGATGGAGAAGCAGGTTGATACTAGTTCTATCCTGCTTACGCCAGCCCCACAAGACAGAAATTGAAAGAGGGAAAGAGAGGAAGGCTATTATTCTGCAGAGACGATTTCTGATACCAAATTCAAACTTATTTATAGGAAGAAGGAAAAACTGAATCCAATGATGGAACATGAAGAAATAGTTGATACAGTTGAATTCATTGAGACAAGTATAGTTGTCAGAGATGACGCACCTCTAACAATTTCAGAAGAAACACAAGTGCCATCAACCTCCAGTGCAAAAATCATTCAAAAACAACATAATGCATAGGTTTCTTCATTTAGAAAAATAGTGGAGAAAGAGAAAGATATAATGGATAAATACAAAGAAATCAAAATTAGAAATGAAGCAGTAAAAGTTGTAACTTAGGCCCAGTACTAGAAGCAAACTCCCAGTGACCAAAATAGATTGCTTTCAGATTTTGATTACACAACAATAAATATGCAAATGACATTTTACAGCCATTAGTGCAAGCCCCAAAACCATCTGAAGATTATAAGAATACAACCTTTGAAGTTCTTGCGAAATATGTGCATCCAATAGATCAAATTGAGTTTCATAAACAAGATGGCGAAATGATCTATTCCACCATGACACAAAAAGCTTTAAGTGTACAAAAGTTACAGAATTCTCTAGAAAATATAAGGATATAGTTAAAGCTAGAGAAAGCTTCTTCACAAGAAAAAAATAACAAGATAAAGTCACCTAAATATTTGCTAATGGAAGTTGGTTATAATCCAAAGGATATCAAAGCAACAAAGCAACAAAAGAGCTTATCAAGAAGAAGAATGCAGAAATAGTTGCATTGAAGAAACAATTGAAGTTACCAAAAACAGAACATACACAAACTAAAGAAGTTTTGGAAAATGAAAATCAGAAATATGAAATGATGAATCTCATGATTCAGTTGAAAGCTCAACTGAAAGAGATGGAAACTGAAATTGAAAAAATTGTGTAGGAAAAGCAAGCCAACATAGAATCAGTTCTGATTACTTCCATTCCTATAACTTCAACATTAGCTCTAGTGGCTACAACATCTCCAGTAACAACAAAAGTTCCAACAACAACAGCCGTAGTACCAACAACCCATCCCACATATGAGTCCAGCAAATTGATTAAGTAAATGCAAGATATCTCTATTCAAACTACTGAAATCAATAAGCTTAAAGAACGAGTGAAAAAATTTAGAACATGGAAATAAATTAGTAGAAGTAATGTATCGGACATAACAACAAAAAGCCAAAGAATTAACTGAAAGAATCCACAAGCTAGAAATAGAGTTATCAATGAAAGAACCTTTTGTCCAAGCCAAACAGAAGTTGTGGGACAATATCATTAACTCAATGAATGATATTTGGCATTCTATACAAGTTATATTTGAACAGAATGACTTGGTAAAGGAGGCAGGAAATGAAATTCAAAAGGTCAAAGAATAACTTGGAAAGAAATTAGAAGAAGCCAATGAGATAATAAAATTCCTAAATTCCAAAAACAAGTATGAATTACAAGAATTAGGGATAACTGACAGAACATAAACTATTTTAGAGGTGAAGAAAGTGGTTTCCAAGAGAAATCTGATGACACAGCTTGGACAAAAATGTCAAACAATGGAGGTTGCAGTAAACAGGTTCATGAACAAGTTTGATGTTTTAAGACAAAACGTTCTCCCAAATCCATTCATAATCAATGATAAACTAATGAGGCATGAATAATATGATAAAAATATGAGGGAAGTAGCAAAGGATACTTCTGACGGTTCAACAATGAAAGGAGTTCCTACATGAAAAGTACTCCTTCAAAGTATGGAAAGTTTCTTTTACCTCCAGCATGAGGTAAATCACCTTTTTGTGAATAAGCCCACATTTTCCAAGTATTTAGAAGCTGATGAAATTTACCAAAAGATGATGAAGGTAAATATTCCAGATGATGAAAAATGGTAAAAATGGGGTGATTTACTATGACAAGTAAAAGACAAGTTAGATAAAGGACAGAGTTAAAAGGAAGTCAGATGAAAGCCAGAGTGAAAGATAGCCAGCATGAAAGACAACCATCATAAGAGAAACAAACATATGACAACAATAAAATAAAACAGGGACAACTTGCAGTTAGTTAATATGTGTCTCTATCTTCCTGCATGAAGATATTTTATTTTCCTTAAATAAATCATGGTTAGTTCACATGATATTTTATGTAAATTTTTGTATAAATACTTCATCAAATCGAAGTATTGAGTGTGGATTCATGAATATTTCTATAACTGATTAACCTACTATGTGAGGGTTGTTGTACCTTTTTCCATTTGACAGACAAGACAAATAATAAAGGAATTTCTTTACAGGATTCATCTTGTTACACCATTTTTTGGTCATCTCACCTTTTCTTATTAGATGGACCCAAGTATACCATGTAAGACCAGTTTTACCCCAAGTAAAACTGCTTTCACTATGTTAATTAAGGAAACCCCAAAAGGAATAATTAATTAAACCACAATTTAATTATTATTCCCAGTCATGTTTAACCCAAAAACAAAGAAATTAATGAGATACACCCATAGTTATCGTATTATTTTCTAGGAATAATTATTTAAATAATATTCCTTGTTAAATATGACCAAATCAACCACTATTAATTAAATAAATCATTATTTATTTGATTATATCTCAACCACTTCCTTAAAAGGATAAATAAATCATTTATTTATTTATTCTTCACTAATGAAGGGATTTTGACCCAAGTCAAAGTCCCTTTCCCTCCAACAAATAATAATAAAATATTCCATAGAGGTGGATCTAGATTTGGTTAACATTATTTTAATCATACACCAAGATCTAGAATGACCCAATATTTTGTTATAAATAGGAGGGTTTTCCCCTTCATTCTTCACCTTTTGTTGCATATTAGATCACTCTGGATCTATACACTTGGTCTCATTTCTGCCATTTTGCTCCCAGTGAGCTCTACCTTCTACATTGGGTTTTTCTACATCTACAAGAGAGAGAAAGCTTAGATCTGAAGTGCTGAGGACTACAAAGAACCCATCCCATTGAGGAGATATGGATACACCTTCTTGTTTCCTCCCAGGTGCCCTGTAATATAAAAATTCATTCAAAAATCGTGTTCTTGTCTTGTCTGTTGGATGCATGGAGCAAACTCTTTACTTTACTGCTTAATGTCTTTCCATTTATAGATCTGTTTGTTGCAGCACTTTAACTACTAATTGCAGATCTGAAGATGTTTTGCAGCCATTATTGTTGTTAGGGCTATTAGTTATGCGTAGCTAAAGTGGTTCTTTTTCGTACACTTCGACGAAGAATTCATACTAACACATCTATTGAGCTATTTCAGTGAAATATATTTCAATTTTTCATGTTCTTTTCTTAAGTATTCCATAAACTTGCATGCTTTCTAAATTTAAATGTTATAACAAGAATTTTATTGCAGAATTTGTTTAAATACACTCTATTTTGAATTTCTATTCATTTTTATTTTTTCTTCTGATATGTGGTTTAGAGAATCCTTGATTTCTCTCTGATCCCTGTTGACCTCCTTCACCTTCCTTCATTATCGGGTTTAAGGAATCCTTAACTTCTCCTTGATCTCGATTGAAAACCACTTCACTATTCAACCTTTATGATCTGATTTTTCCTAGTTACCCTACCCTATAACACTTCCTTTATAACATGCTTTTTTCCTGTTTTCTTGATATATTGACTCCATAACCCAATGGAACATAGAAAGACACCTATCCAACTAAATCAGTAATTCCACCAACAAATCAAAATCAAACCAAATCAATCATACATAACTAGCCTAAAATCAATTAAAACGAAAAAGTTAAATCATTAAAGGGAGAGCCCTCTCTGAGGATTAGGAAGGCTAGATCCTAATCTCCAAAAGTGGTTGATAATTACCTCTGATATTTCTTTTAACACAACATAACAACCGTAGGGAAATTTGTGAGAGATAACATATTGGGGACTCCACTCGGGAAATTACTCCTTGGTTTAAATAAATCTTAAAGGAAACACTTTTCCTCATTTCTTCACCTTAAGTTTTATTTAGGGTTGTTAAAAATTATCATTAAAAGTTAAAATTATGGCTTCTAAAAGAACATATTATACTAGGGCTTACCCTGATCCAAAACCTGCTACAATTGTTGATGATCCTGTTAGAATTTTAAGAAAACCTAAAAAAGTAGAAAGTCTAGGAGGTAGCAGTTAATTAATCAAAGAAAATTCACTTCCTAAAGAGTTATCAAGCATACAAGATATTCAATTTGATTTATCATTTTAGCATTCTTTATTTATAACCAAATCTGAAATCTCAATCTATGATATTGTAATAGACCCTCATTTTATTCGATTTATTTAAGAAAATAAGGAAACCATACAACTTGACTTAGATCAATAGGTTCTAGAGAATTTTGATAAACTTGGTGTTTCGACCTCAACTTTGATTAAAGATATAGACGAAGCCTATTTTAAACAATATGTTGAATTAGTTGCCGTAAGTACTTCTACCCCTAAGTGTTCTACCATTCCTTATGAAATTGTAAATACAACTTTATTTAGTACCACCTCATCTATAATATCCACCACAGTTCAGTCCACATAACCATTCATCCCCAAGCTTCCCCTTCAGCCTAAAGTTTCATTCTCATCTTCAAGTGTTCGAAGTACATCTTCTAGTGTTCCACGTACCTCTTCAAACACTTCGAGCTCATTTCTAGGCACTTCAACCTCATCTCCAAGCACTTCAAGTTCATCTCAAAGCACCACCACATTATTTCCCGGTCAAGCTAGAATCATAGCCATCATAGTCAGATATGCTCCTTTGGTCTTACAGGCCCCTTTACATGCCATGCCATAGGATTACCAGAGTAAATTTTTTTAGTTTGATGGTATAGGTAAATATATTACTCAATAAAATGTAAATAAAATGACTGATTACTTTGAATTCCATGAAATTGATGAAGCTGATATACAAATGAGATTATTTTCCCAAACATTACAAGAAGATGCTAAGAAATGGTTTAAATCTTTACCTGCTAACCATATTGCTGATTTAGCTGCTTTTCATCAATTGGTCATTAATAGATGGGAAAGAAAGAGAAACCCTTTAAAGATATTATCATAATATGAAAACATTAGGATATATACTAATGAATCTATTTAGGATTACTGTACTAGGTTTTATAACATTTATAATGCAATTCTAGTGAACATCAGACCTCCACCAGAGTTAGCCCTAATCAAATTTCCTGATGGTTTTAATGTTGACATGTCATATAAATTAAGAGAAATAAACCCTACATCTTTAGAACAGATTCAGAGTGATACAGTTAGTGTAGAAGCTACTTATTAGCTAAAAGAGCTAGAATGAGGAATGAAAGAAGAGTAACCATTAAGGAATAACCATCCACTTAGAAATTAGGATATATAGTTTAGCTAAAAGTATGGAAATACTAATGGATATATTAGAAAACATGGAAGGAAAACCTCAGTGGGAAAATCAACAAGGTCCCAAAATTCAAAATCACAACTTTAGGAAAAATCCTAATACTGATAAATCAAGAGAAGTAGTAATTGATCAACATATTAGACCACCTTTCCAAGAAAACTATGCTGAAATTTCACAACAAAATGACGAAGACCAGGACACCCAGATAAACTTTATGGGAATAAATGATGAAAATGCTATTTTTTTTACTCAAGAAGAACAAGAATTATACATGTTACAACAATTACAGTTAGAATCTGGAGAGTCCTTTGACTATAGACAAGGCTATGAATCTACTATCTACGAATTTGATAAACTATATAGCCTTAGAAGCAAGAAGAACACATAAGATCTTACTAAGAAAATAATCCAAACCCAGAATAAGGAAATAGTAGAAGCTAATCTGACCAAAACTCTACAAATTCTCCCTAGAGAAACCCACAATAATTCAAGCCCAAATATTGTATACATAACATCTACTACTACTCAAACATCAACTGCTGCTAAAATTTCAACTGCTACTCAAACTGTTCGAGAAAAGAAAATTGAAACAAAACAGTGGAAACAGAGACTGAATTACCAATTGTTGATAAAAAATACAAAAGCACACAAACTACAATTGGTAAATATGGAATCATTCAGTTAGGAAAAGATCAAATGCCATTCCATATTGAAATTGAAATAGCCAAATTGAAAATACCAATTCCTTTAATAGAGTTAGTGAAAAATGATTCATACAAATCCCAAATCACTAAAAAACTAAACGTAGGTGAAGGAAAAAATTCTCTTAACCTCAATGATGATCAACCTGAGTTATTATTTGGTCTTGAAGTTAATGGAAAACATCAAAAAGGAGGTTTCCCTCCATTCTACATTAGCTTGAACATTCATAATAAAATCTTACATAATGCTACATTGGATTCTGGAGCATCTCATAACTTAATGCCTAAAGCAGTCCTGGAAAAATTGAATTTAGACATCAGCAGTCCATACAAAGTATATTCTCCTTTGATTCTAGTCAAGTTAAATGCCTTGAACTGATAAAATACCTATGTGTAACTCTATTCCAGTGCCCAACAAAGAGTATTTTTATGGATATTGTAGTTGTTGATATCCCTCCAAAATATGGAATGTTGTTATCTCGCTCATGTGGAGAAAAATTACAGGGATGAATGCAATTAGATATGTCATATTCTACCAATTCTATATTTGGTGAGAAAAGAAAGCATTATAGAGAAAATTTGATGAAATATATGGTCAGTGGTGCAGAAAAACCACAGAATTATCCTATCTATTCCTTGCATTATGATTTGGACTCTTTTAATCTGTGTAATTCAGACACTGGAAAAGATAAAATCATAGCTGCAGAACATAAAAAAAAAAGAAATTGATAGTGACAATATAAATAATTAGTCTATGCAGCATTTATATCTCGATGGTTTTGTAAACATATTAGGAGCAGGAGCTTGTTGTGTTTTACAACAACCCCCCATTTATTTTTATAAATAGGGACCCTTTAGAAATAAATAAGAAATTCTATTTTAAATTCTTACAATAAAAACTTAGAAAATAAAATTTTTTGCTTTTTCTTTAAAAAGGGCATTGCTTATCACATATTTTATTTTCAAAAAAGAATCATAAAACATAAAATCTGCGAATTTCAAAATGCGCTCTTAAAATAGCCTTCCAAAGAAATAAAATGTTTTGTTCACATCGCACTTTATTTAGTAAAGACTTAAGAAACAAGTAATATAAGTTGCGACAGCCACAAACCCGACAAGCAAATAAACTAAAACGTATAAATGCTTTTCACTATTGCGTCCACTTTAAGGTTTCGCAAATCGCATCGTGCGCAAATTATAATATATACTTTAAACGTATCTTATAAATGTTATGATCTGCGATTTGCACAAATGGCATTTCACAACCTTTATGAGACAATCACGAAATATTATGATGAATCATTGTGATTTGCACATTTAATAAGCTCAGCATGTGAAAGCAGCTTATGTCATATCAGATTGGAATTAAGATCTTAACGACTTTAAAAATAGTAATGGATAGTGCATGCACATCCATGTGAAACATTAAATAGGAAATTATGAAGATATGATTGATAGATTAAAATCTTTTTGCATGAGTTTGAAATAAATTACTGATATCTCTTTATGATACTCCTTATATGATAATTTCACTTTGCTCTCAGGAAATAAGTTATCGAGTTGAAGAAATCAGAAATGAGTAAAAAGGGTAAAGAGGTGTCTCAAGTACCATCCTCTGAAAACACAGACATGTCTTCATTGTTCTCAGACACTGTCTGCAACAAAGACTGTGGTAGTTCATCATGGGAAGCAATGTACAAACTTTTTGAAGATGAATAACCAAGAGTGATAAATAACCTTTCTGCAACAAGCACTAATTCTACTTCGGATGCAACTCTTTTTAACGTTGCATGTTCGCATATTCATAGAATAGTTGTGAGACCGAAGATTCTACCTTACACAAACATTATTAGGTGGGAAGTCAAAAACTTAAATGTTGAAGATAGAGTTTTCAAGAATTCCAGAGGAGAGATTTTGGGTTCTTTCAAAGTGAAAGACTTAGCACCCATGTACCATTTTCCAACTTCGCAACAAAAATATGATAATAGATATGTGCAAATGTTTAGAGAAAAACATGTAGATCTTATCAAAGTTATCCATGAATGGAAAGACAATGAAGGGAAATTGAAGCAGGATAAATCCAGTATGTACCCAATTACACAAATTCCTAATCCTTATTGTTATGCCACTGGTATGTTATGTAGAATATTTTCCAAACTTGATAGTACTAGGTTCTCAAGAGATTGGGTTCCCCTAATTGATGCAATCGTCAATTCATCTATATTAAATTGGGAAAACCTTTTATATAATTACCTAGCCAAACATATCACTAAATATAGGAATAAAAGGAGTGCTTCATCCCAAGAAAATTCGTTGTTTTAAATGTCTACCTATGTCATGGATTCCATCTATTTCACCTCTACATTTCCAATCATGGGTTGGAAATGGACCATTAAAAACCATATCCCAATTCATATTTATCATGAATAACTCCAGGACTCTAAATTCCACTTAAATTTTTATAAAATATGCTATTGAGTTATGTTACCCATGTATCAGATGATTTTCAATGAAAATGCTCCTAGGGTTTCCAAAGAATCCAATGAATATATTCTTCCTATAGCTAGATGGTTCGCTGAAGAAAATTTCACATATATTTGAGTATTTGGAAGTTCTTCTTTTCCACATGTTTTACCCTACTATGTTCTAGATAGATTTCTTGCAAGGGAAATATCTTATCAACTCATCAATGGTGTCACAAAGCAACTAAAAGAGGATAAAAAGGCTATTTGGCCTTCTTTCGCTGTACAGTGCGACACCTTTGCTCTGGTTAATATCGACCATATATACAAAGAGGTTCCTAAAATTTAGTTATTGAAGTTGGCATTCATGCCAGGAAGATTAGATGACCCCAACGATATAATTAAAAACTACATGGAAAAACTCAAAACAAAGCCTTTCATAAAGGAAGAAGAAAAATTTGATGACTTCTTCCAAGGCGTCAAAAAATTTTCTAATATTGTCAAAAGGGTTTCCAGTCACGAAAATGATGAAGCTTTTCAAGTATATAGAAATAAGAGATTGAAAAATATCCCTTTGAATTTTATAGTTACTGAAGATGAAAAACACACTCGAAGTGTCATTCTCGATGAAGAAAATAAAGATGGCTCTGAAAATGAATCCGGTCAATCATAGTAGCAGTCTGATAAGTCAGATCAATCTGAGGATGAATCTGAATCTAAGAAATAACATTTAGAAATCGACCAAATTTTTCAAGAAATAGAGTTTCAAGAGAAAGCAAGGAACAATGGCACTGAATAAAATTCAGAAGAAGTTCAAAAGGATCAGAGCACATTAGATCAGTCTAAATCATCTCAAGGAAAAGACCTTGTAAATGAATGAGAAAATTTTTCCCAAGCAATAAATACTCCTAAGGAAAAAGTCAACACTGATCAAACATCAAGTTTTCAAACGCCAGAGCCTTCTCAGAAGATAGTTGAAACCGTCAATCCTCTACAGAGAATCCCAGCAATACATGACAAAGAAATGATACCGGCTTAATCTATAGATCAAATCATCCTTCAGATTGAAGACATTCCATCATTGGATATTTTCTATAGTCCTAGCTACAAGGCTGTAGTAAAAATGAATAAAAGAAAAAATATTGATGAGACAACCCCGAAATCAACAGATG
The DNA here is from genome assembly GCA_034641835.2 of Pinus albicaulis. Lineage (NCBI taxonomy): Eukaryota > Viridiplantae > Streptophyta > Pinopsida > Pinales > Pinaceae > Pinus > Pinus albicaulis. The sequence continues at coordinate 12,526,451 of CM076576.1, read as the reverse complement.
AATCAGTTGATGTACTCTGGAAAGCCTCCTCAGATGATCCCACTGATCATCTAACTAAGTTGTCACAATATGCAGGATCATATGCCACAACCACTGTTGATAAGGCAACTGAGTTAGAATATTATTGAAATAGAAGGAAACCAGAATAAAAGAATTGGATTAGTTATTAAAGGAAGATAAAGCCAAGTCCATTGAGAAAATCAATGAAAGTTCAGCATAGTTTTTTAGAGATATTGAAAGTCTCAAGTTAAAACATCAAACAAAGCTTAATGAGAAGTAGGCACATCTAGAAAGAAGAATGGCAGAGCTACAAAATTAATCACAATTGGAACAATTCATCAAAGAAGCACTTGATATAAATACGATGATAAAGAAAGAGCAAAAAGTATTTTGTCATCAAATTTCTATGATTTATTTTTATTTTGATTCTAATAAGATAATGATTCAGCAAATAGCAATTCAGAAACTAGAATGTGAGAAATTCGAAAAGAAAATTGAGGAACACATTCAGTGGAAAAATTCTGATGTATGAAGACAAGATAATCTACCAAAAATAGATAAGCTTCACAAAGAATTGTTATTTACAAAATGGAAAGCACAGATCATCCAAGCAGAAAAGGCAGCGAGCTAGACAACCAACAAATCAAATGAGGTTATTCAGCTCTTATGTGACCAATTGTTTAGCACAGGAATTCTTAAAGAAAACACGTTTGATGTGTTTTCAGGAACAAAATAAGTCGAATTAAAATGGACATAGAGAGAAGAACAACAGGGATAAATGATCAAGAAATTCAATAATTTTGATCAAGAAAATTACTTGAATTTTCTGATGAAACCTTATCATCAGCAGCAAACTCTTCTGTTCCTTACAGAGTCATCAAAAATGTCTGAGTCGATAATCTCAAATGCTATCTTCAAGGGGAAAATTCGATCATAGATATCATAGCCAACTCAGCTTAAGGCAATGTTAGATATCTGCCAACTTCATGATCACACTCAGAAAGAAATGCAGCATCCATATAGTCAGGATTTTTATGTCTAAATTCCTAGATTTTTGTTTAAGTTAAGTTTTTAGAGAAAGGTTGTTTGAAACCTCCTCTACATTTTTTTAAATCATTTAATTTAGTTTGTAGTTAATTTTAATATTTAAACCCCTTTCATGCATTTAGAGAAGGGTCCAGGATTTTTTTAAGAACATTTGCAAAGTATTCTTATTTCTAAGTAAGTTTGTGGATGCCTTGATGAAGTAATGGAACACAGCCTTTTTCAGTTATGAATATGATTTTGTTGAATCACTGTTGGTGCACTTCTGTATTCTTTGAATGACTCTTTGATTGAATAATTGGATGTGGCCTATTATCACTAATCCGATAAGCAGAGTAATACACATATGGTACTATTATCATGTATGTTATTTTTTTTCTGAATGTTAGTGATGAACTCAACTTTCATGAATCATATATAGAATTAGTTATTTTTGTATGAAATATCAGTTGCACTATTGTACGATATAAAGATATAAATTAGTTTTTTTATACATGGTCATTAGATAAATGTGATATATCTCCCATTTTCTTTTGATTAACTTTTTTTCAAGAGAATCATCTTACATAGTAATAATTCTATTAAATCCGTGATGATTTTCATAATCACAGGTTGAACAGATATCTCTTTAGATTGCATTTAAATATTATCCCAGGGTTAGATTAAATTTAATTCAAAGCTTTACATTTAGAAATAATTTTGTATTAGTTTGTAGTAATTCGTCATTCTAAAATGTTTTGATATAAATCCAACAAATTATCATAAAAAACCAAATCTGGGAAACTGGTCCCATCATACCTAGTTGAAGCCACTACCCCAAACGAAAAAGGAACTGCTTTAAGGTCCGGACCGGGTTGTTACCCCCCTTTTTGTTGCCACGGATTTCTGAGGGCATACAAATTTTTGGCGCTAGAAGGAGGGCCCAACTATGAATGGCATATAAGTCTAAAATTCAAAACAAAAGGCATCATAAGAGTCGATCTCCCCAAAAGCATCGTACCGCTTCCCAATTCACAATCTAGATCACCAACTCAGAAATCAGAAGTAGTAGAAACCTTTCCATCATCTCCTGAAGTATCATGTCATCCATCTACTTTAGAATTCACTCCTGAATCTCCCAAAGTTCAGTATTTAATTCATCAATTAGAAGGAATATATATTTCTGCTGAAATGCCTGTTAACCGAGAAACTTATGAGGAAAGTGTTACTTCTTTATTTAGAGAAACTGGTATTTTAACTCGATCTAAAAGTAAGAAGCTTGGAATTCCCTATTTTGATTTTCTATTAGAATCTCATAGCAAAAAATTTTCTATATCCAGATCTAAGTCAGAAACAAGTGAAGTCACATCAAATTTTCCTTCAGTCATTCCTCCACACTCTTCTAATCAATCTACATATTCACTGTCTTCCATTTCTTCTACTCAAACAATCAGTGCTGTCACAAGTAGTATTGTTCTAGTTGTAATTTCTTCATTCATTACCCCTACTTTTGGATCTACTTCTACATCTTCACAAACTCCAAATCCAATTATGGCTAATTTACCTTGGACGAATTATAGTTCTATATTAATAGCAAATCCTAATCCTCTTCCAGATTATCCAGAAAAATGGTTACCTAAATATAATCCTGATGATGGTCTTCCTACTGAAGAACACATCAATAATCTTATATTAGCCATGAATTTAAAAGGAATTGCTCATGAAGATGTTGTAGTTAGATTGTTTCCATACACTTTATAAGGATTTGCAGGATCCTGGTACTTTTCTCTTCCAGCAGGATCTATTGTTGATTGGGAAACCTTTGAACAAGTTTTCCCTGCAAAATTTGGAGATGATAGAACTGTTTCATCCTTAATAAATGCTCTTTCCAATCTTAAAACGAATTCAGGTGAAAAGATCAAAGATTTCAACTCCAAATTTAACAGGTTATTAAATAAAATCCCAAATGCTTCTAAACCTGTTGATGTACAAATAGAATGGTATATTTCTTCTTTTCCTTCTAATATAGCTATTTTTGTAGACAGAGCTAATAAAGATACTCTCTTTGAAAACTTGAAAGAAGCTCTCGCAGTAGAGAAAAGAATCTTAGCATTATAAAAACAATCAGAGATAGAAGAAAAGAAAACAAAGAAAGTGACATGTAGTCAAGATTCCAAAAAGAAAGTCTCAAAAGATCCATTTGATCTTGAAGGTCTTCAAAAAGTGTTAAAGACTATGTCAAATGATATGATTGATATAAAGAAACAAGTTGCTGAAACTTCAGCCGCTAAAACATCATTTTTTCCATTTAAGAAAAATCCTCCTTCAACATCTCAACCTCCAAATGAGATTTCAAATGCTGAATCTGATCAAGATACTGAAGATCCCTCACCTTATGAAAATGAATTAGAGTTTGAAGAAGAAGTTGAACTAAATGGTTTATGGTATTTCATTCTTCCCGCAAAAATAAGAAAATGAAGCTATGCCTGTATCTACAAGAAGTAAATCTTCCTCAGATCCAATTGTATCAAATCAGAAACAAAATTATGTTCCCACTAAAGAAAAAATAAAAAAATTTGAAATTGTGCAGACAAATCTGATTTTATCAGATCCTTCTACAACTTCTAAAACTTTAATAGTTTCAGATATAGTCGAATACAACATAGTTGAAGATATGAAAAAGATCAAAGAAAATATTTCATTACACGAAATTGCGAAACTCAAACAACAACAAAATTTTTTACTTAGAGAACTCAAAGCAATTTCTGTAGAACCAATACAACCACCAGTTATAGCACAAGCTTCAAAAGATATGGAAAAACCTCCATCATCTACCAACAAAGTAGATTCTAATGATCTTGTTTTAACTGGTGATAGACATATTTCTCAGACTCCCCCTTTTCTTTTGACTTATGAAATTTTTAACAAAAATGTTCATAATTGCCTTATTGATTCAGGGGCTTCTTCAAATATTATGCCAAGAAAAGTATGTACAAAATTAAATATCATTCCTCAAAAAACATATGTACATATAGTTCAATTGGATAGAACAAAAGTTGAAGTTATTGGAGAAATGTTGTCAGTATTTATCAGGTTGTCATCTAATCCAAAGGTACTACAAGTGATTGATATTTTAGTCGCAGAAATCCCTGAATTTTATGGCCTTATTTTAAGTTGGGATTGGTCTAAAAATTTACATGGATATTTTGCTACTGATTGGTCACATATGTGGTTACCATATAATGGCAAACCAAATTAAATTAGAATTGAACATGAGAAATTTATGAAACATACAGTTACTGAATTAGAAGGACCACATGAACCTGTAGCTTTTACTAATAATATCATAGGAAATTATTCAGTTCAATCATTCCTTGGATCATTCAATGCTCAGGTCTCACCTTTTCCAAAAAATACTATTATTTATCAAATTGAAATTTTTTCTCAAACGGACTCTTCTAAATGTATTAATTTTAGCAATCAGATTCCAAAACAATCTTTATTTTGGACTCTATTTTTTGATGGTTCGAAATCAAAAGATGGTGCAGGGGTAGGTTTTGTTTTAATAAATCCACAAGAAGAGAAAATGATGATAGATTGTAGACTCGAGCTTCAGTGCACAAATAATACTGCTGAATATGAAGTATTGATACAAGGTATGTATAAAGCTATAGGATTGAATGTTAAATATTTGCAAGTATATGGAGATTCTGAAATAATAGCTAAACAAGTTAGAAATATGATTCATTGTATTTATGGACACTTGAAACATTATCAACCTTTAGCTCAGAATATTGATTCTCATTTTATTGCATTCAATATCTCTAAAATCCCTAGATTACAAAATGTGAGTGCTGATTTACTTGCTAGTGTAGCATCTAGACTTATACCACCCGAAGAATTTAGCTTAGGTAGATTTTCAATTGAATTGATTTTTAGACCGTCCATTCCATAAAATATAACAAATTGGAGAGTATTTAACAATGATGCAGATATAGTGGACTTTCTTACATCAGACAAAGCTTATGAAGGTCAAATTTTAGATGAACATGAACATGATTTACAGATTGAAGACAAAACAAACAATAATCCAATTCCCAAATCTGTAGTCAAAATGGAGGACATTTATGATTTGAAAGATAGGTTTAAAAAGGTGACCAATTCAAAAACTCAAAGTTCTACTTTAAAATTTGAATTGATTAATATTTTTACTCCAGAAAAACCTGAGAACATCAACTTAGGTCTTGGTCTAAAAAATGAAGAAAGGATGTCATTTATCAAATTGCTGAAAAAATATAACGATATCTTTGCATCGGATTATTCACATCTTAAAACATATGATACTTCCATAATTCAACATACCATTCCTATGATGTCAGATAATAAGCCTGTTCAACAAAAACTTAGAAAAAATCATCCAAATTGAGAAAGTCAAATTAAATCTGAACTGAATAAAATGCTCAAAGCTCAAGTCATTTTTCCTATTAGACATTCGAAATGGGTGTCAAACATGGTTCCAGTTAGGAAAAATAATGGCGACATTAGAATTTTCATAGATTTTAGGAACTTAAATAAATCCTGTCAAAAAGATAATTTTCCCTTACCTACCATGGAACAAATATTGCAATCAGTTGCAGGATCTGAATTGATGTCTTTTCTAGATGGATTTTCAAGGTATAATTAGATCATGGTACATCCTGATGATAGGTTAAAAATGACGTTTAGAACAAAGTGGGGAGCATACATGTATCAAAATATGCCTTTTGGATTGATTAATGCTAGTGCCACATTTCAGCGTGCTATGGATATAGCTTTTAGAGGACTAATCAATAGCTCGGTTGTTATATACTTGGATGACATCACTATTTATTCTAAGCATAGGAAAAATCATATTAGTCACTTAAAAAACATTTTCAGAAGATGCATAAAATATGGCACTTCCCTTAATCCAAAAAAATGTTATTTTGCCTTATCAGAAGTAAATTATTGGGATTCATTGTTTCTAGAAAAGGGATTCATATAGATCCTGATAGGATTCAAGAGATTGAAAATATTCCTCTGCCACATAACAAAAAAATGATGCAATCATTTTTAGGAAAAATTAATTTTGTAAAAATATTTTTTCCATATTTCTCCCAAATCATCCTACCCCTACAGTCAATGATCAAGAAAAATTCAATTTTTAGATGGGTAAAAAGAAGAAAGAAATTATTTTGAGTTAATTAAAAATGCTATTGTTGAACCTCCTTCTTTAACAACTCCTGATTTTCTTAAATCTTTTGTGTTGTACACATTTTCTTCTGATACATCATATGCAGCGGTTTTAACACAGTTAAATAATCAAAACATTGAAGCACCAATTGCTTTTTTTAGCTCTAATATTCAAGGTGCTGAGTTAAATTATTCAGCTGTGGAAAAACATGCCTATGCTGTGTTTAAATATTTGAAACATTTTAGACCATTTCTCTTAAAAACACATACCAAGATAATAGTACCTTACTCAACAGTAAGGAAATTATTAATACAATGAGAAGCAGGAGACAAGAGAGAAAATTGGGTCACTGTACTTTAAGAATATGATGTAGAGATACATCCAAATAAAATTGTTAAAGGACAAGGTCTTTGAAGGATGTTAACTGGAGCCTCTCAATCACCGACAGAAAAAGATCAATCAAATGAAATACAATTATCTGAGGTAAGCATAAATGATTCTCAATCACAATATGTTGATTTCAATTTTTTCCTAAAAAATGGACATGCTCCATTATATCTCAATTATATAGCAAAGAGTGCTCTGAGAATTAAATTAAATAAATATCAACTCATAAATGATGCATTATTTAGGAAGAATTATGATTCTATATTATTAATATGTTTAAAAAAAACTGAAGCCGAAAAAGTATTGAAGGAACTACATGATGGATTAGCTAGAGGTCATTTCAGAGGAAATACCACAGCTCATAAAATATTGCATGTTGGTTATCATTGGTCGACTCTATTTAAAGATGAACATGAATATACAAGAAAATGTAAAACAGGTCAAACTACAACAGGAAGAGAAAGGAAAACATCATTCCCATTACAACCAATAAATATCCAACAACCATTTGAACAATGGGGGTTAGATATTATAGGTGAAATAATCCTAACTCTTCAAAAAAGCACAAGTATATTCTAACTGCAAATAATTGTATCATAAAATGGGTAGAATCTATCCCATTAAAGGTGGTCAATACACAGAATATTACAGATTTTATTGATCAATTCATAATTACCAGGTTTGGCCTTCCAGCAGCTTTGACATTTGATAATGCATCTTACTTTTTTGGAAATGCCATGATAGAGTTTGCTTTGAAAAGAGGTTTTAAATTAAAATTACTCAGCTAATTATTCTCTAGAATAAAATGAATTAGATAAATCTAGAAATAAAAACCTTATCAGAATCATCAAAATAACTGTAGAAAAAAATCATAAGAATTGGCACAAAGAATTATTGTTTTCTCTTTGGGCAGATAGAATTACCCAAAAAGCTTTAATAGGTACTTCACCATTTGTGTTAGTTTATGGAAAAGAATCAATTATACCCTCAAACGTAGTGATACCATCGTTTGCTTTAGTACAATTCATTGATGAAAATCCTTCTTCCTCTCTTCAACTTAGACAAGATCAAATCCTTAAGTTAGAAGAAGAAAGAGAAAAAGCTAAACAAACTCATAGCCATCGTCAACAAATAATAAAAGCTTCATTTGATTTCACTTCTGTTAGTTCAAAATATTTTCAAATTGGTGATTTGGTATTAAAGTGGGACAAATCTCATGAGGAAAAGGGTAAACATACAAAGTTTCAAAAGCTCTGGCTAGGACCATTTCAGATAATTGAGAAAATTGGCTCATCAACATTTCTATTACAGGATTTATCAGGTAAAGAAGATTATTTACCTGTTAATGGAAAAATTAAAAAAAAATATTTCTCATACAAGTTAACTCTTCTGTCTTTGTATATTAAAATATTTTTGTTTCTCTCCGGATGCGGATGTGGTGGAGCATTAAAGAGCCCTGGGCCTCTGTGCAGCTCCCAACGAAGCTTGTGTGCTATGCCCACATGGCCCCGCGTGTTCAACCTGATGGCGTTATTAATATGCCTCGGGTCGACCAGCTTTGCAGTAATTGCACCTTGGCTCTGCGGTATATGGCGGTTGTTTGGTTGATGGCGTTCACTATGGATGGTGAGCAGGATGGAGGAGGCCATGGGAGAGCTCTGACTCCCCTGCGCAGTGTTTGCCCACCTGGTTATGCCAATCTGAGCTACAAAACGCAGACTGGGCGTCGATGCTGCATTCTAGTCTGCTTGGAGATGATACCGGGTATCCACTTCACCAATAGCCCTTTCTGCAGCGCCTCCGCTTCGTCTGGTGTCTCGGATGTGTTTATTGCAGGTACTTTTCTTCCTTTCAGTTTCAATTTGCATTCTCATGGTCGATGCCCCTCCGCTAACTGGAATTCTAGCTCTTCTGTTGATTTGACTGGCTTGCACCACCCTGGTGGTCTCCCCATTGCTCTCAAAGCTCCCGACCCCTCCTTTGGCCGGCCTCGCTTGCGCCACCTTCTGCTCACCATGCCTCGCCTCAGGCAGCGAATGCGCTGTCAGTGTGGAGTCAGTTTGGGCCAAGCCTCTGTCATTCCCCCTTCGCCCTCTTCTGATTTGAGCTTCTCTTCTGAAAGTGATGAACCCACTCCTCCTCTAGCTCCACGCAGAGGCAGAGGCATAGGAAGTGGGCGAGGCGCTGAGAATTCGCGCAGTGTAGGCAGGGGAAGTGGGCGCGCGCGTGTTTCTGGTGGCGTTTCTAGTCAGCCCACTCACACTGTTCCTTCTGAGCCACCCTGTCAGTCCACCCCTCCCGACCCTCCCGTTCCTCCCAGTCAACCCCTCCCTCCTGGCGCTTCTTCCCCTCCCAGTCAGCTCAACCCTCCGGGCAGAAGGCTTTTGGGGTCCACCATCAGGCAAACCACCCAGAACGCTGAGCTCCGTTTCCACTACACCTCCGTTGACTCCATTATCACTGCTTTCATCACTGTCTCCCTTCGTGAAGAAATCCCTCATCTCGCTCCCCCCTCCCCTCCCCATGCCCACTGCTCCAACCCCTCTCTTCAAATTGGGCCGCTTTCTAAAGTTGAGAATCAGGACATGAAGATTGACAGTCAAGAGGGCAAGATGGACAGTAGCGACGAGGATGAATATGGATGCAGAGTTGAGGAGGAGCCGATGTCTTCAGAGCATGAGGGTTGAATCTCCCTGCTCAATTACTACTGGAATTTTTGAGTTTTACTGTTTCAGTTGCCAACCTGTTTGGCAGATAGATGTTTCTAGTTTTTATGTTACTGTTTATGTTTGTTGTATAAACTTATGGACGGTTTCCCTATCATGGGCGGCTCAGATACTTATGCTCAAAGGGTCGGTTTCCCGCTATGGGCGACCCAGAATTCTCAAGAACAATTTTTTTGATCAACCCCAGCTGTCTGGCTTTCACAGCAGCAGCTGTGGCAGTTTTGTATCAGTATTTTTATAGTTAATAGAATTAGTCTCACTTAGAAAAAAAAAAAAAAAATTTGTTTTTTATATAGAAATAAAAATTTGTTTAGTATCGATAGTTGGCCTTTCAAATAGAAAGTCTTAGATAATTCATTTTTGATCTTTATTTTTTCACTTATTTAAAATGGAACTGTTAAAGAAAGAAAATCGAAAGATTTAGAAAAACAAATTGATTTTATCTTTCTTAAAAAATGAAATTCCAATAAAACACTTATTTTGTTTGATGAACTCTCATTTCTATCTAGTATGAATATTCTTCTGTCAGTCAAGAAAAGAAAATTGTAATATAGTAAGAAATCTTCTTACAAAAAATAAATCTAACAACTCGACATTATCATCCAACATCTTAAAAAGAACTATGATTTGTCCCATCCAGTAAATCTTATAATTTTCAAAAGAAATTAAAAAGAAAAAAGTTTAGAGAAAAAACTTAAAAGATAATAAGTCTCATCACGACCTTGTTTACCATGTTCATAAAGAAATAGTTGAACTAACATTACTAATATTTTCTACCAAAATAGTGTAATGACTTGAGATTATATCATAAAGACAAGGGGTCTCATCAAGAGCCAGCTTGATCAGTTTAATTACTATATGTGAATGGAATTTTCACTATTTGGTCACCAAGCCAAGACAATGGATTTTAAGTAGATAAAAATATAAGAAAAAAGAAAAATGTAATTTACTTGTGAAAATGATGAGAAATGCTGGATGGAAAAAATGGATCATAGCTGGGTAAAAGGTAACCCTGCCAAAAGCATAAAACTGACCATTGGAATAGATACTCTATCTTTGATAAAAGAGTTAATTTATAAAAAACTTATCTGTAAATATTATTTGCTATTTATTTTTAACTAAGTAAAGACTGACATTTATTTTCATACTTATACCTTTATAGGGGAATTCTCATGAACAAGTGAATAAATGAAATTTTCCTTATTTGAAAAAGATATTATTTATTTGAAATTTTGTTCCTTGAACACTTTTGTTTTTATATATAAAAGGATTTAGAATTTTCAAAAAAAAATTATTAGAGACATCTGGTTCATCCAAGTGAATCACCAATTTTTGTGTTGTACAACAACCCCCCATTTATTTTTATAAATGGGGACCCTTTAGAAATAAATAAGAAATTCTGTTTTAAATTCTTATAATAAAAACTTAGAAAATAATTTTTTCTGCTTTTTCTTTAAAAAACACATCTCTTATCACATATTTTATTTTCAAAAAAGAATCATAAAGCATAAAATCAGCGAATTGCGAAATGCACTCTTAAAATAGCCTTCTAAAGAAATAAAACGTTTTTTTCACATCCTATTTTATTTAGTAAAGACTTAAGAAACAAGTAATATAAGTTGCGACAGCCACGGACCCGACAAGAAAATAAACTAAAAAGTATAAATCCTTTTCGCTATCACGTCCACTTTAAGTTTTCTCAAATCACATCGCGCACAAATTATAATATAGACTTTAAATGTGTCTTATAAATGTTGCGATCTGCGATTTGCGCAGATCGCATTTCGCAACTTTTATGAGACAATCACGAAATATTATGATGAATCATTGCAATTTGCGCATTTAATAAGCTCAGCGTGTGAAAGAAGCTTATGTCATATCATATTAGATTTAAGATCTTAACGGCTTTAAAACTAGTAATGGATAGTGCATGCAAAGCCATGTGAAACATTAAATAAGGAATTATGAAGAGATGATTGATAGATTGACAACTTTTTGCATGAGTTTGAAATAAATCAATGATATATCTTTATGATACTCCTTATATGATAATTTCCTTTTTTTTTAAATTATGCAGAGCTATTCACATTAATATTAAAACATATGTTACAAAAATAGCCATCCTAGCTAACAACTGTAACTCTGGTAAGAGCACAAGATCAATCCCAATCTCAAGGATCTTAAAATAAGGGAAGGGAGACTGAGAAGGGAGATTGGAAACATAGAGCATAAAGAAGACAAAGAGCTCACATGCTCGACGTAGCAAAAAACCTATGAAGCAGGCCACAAACAAGAGAGAAACATAGAGTTAAACGCCCGAGGGGGGTGGCACCGGGTCTTCATCGCTGAAGAAATCATCAATGTTGATCGGCCGTTCGGGAGTACCTTCCTCAAGGTCAAAGCAGGGGCGATGAGAAGGCCCAGCACCCAGAGGAGAGCCCTTTGAAGGGGTCTCTGCTTTAACCGTGAGATTAGGATCATCGAATTTCTGATGAAGCCCTGATTTCCTCTTCAGCAGCTCGTAATGTGGTGAAGAACTATCAACAAATATTAGATGATGAACCTTCTTGACATAGGTTTCGAATTTGTCCGACAGGGCTTGAATCTTTTTATCCATCTGCTTGCTGACTCTATGCTTCTCTTGGAGTGCCATAGAAAGGAGAGTTTGTGTATGCCAGTGAAGGTCTATGGTGCACATGTAAAGATTTTCCCTGCTTCTCATTAAACCCGGGTCCGGAATCCATTGGAAATCATGGTCCACAGTCTCAGTCAGTGTCGCCCAACGATGAGCCATCGCCTTAGTTTGCAAGTCATCCATGTTCGCCCTCATAGGCGCCGGGGTGTTGTCCCTGTAAAAACGCGCAGCATTACAAGACATATTTTTTTCCCTAGTGACAGGGTGACTGGAGGGGTTCTCCCACTGGGAAGTGCGGCTACGTCAGCTAGGAGGAGGAGGATGCCTACATCGAGGGGCCATGGTAGGAGACTGAAACAACGAAAGGAGGAGGGCCAGCGATAGGCATCGTACTGGGGAACTAGATAAATTGTTGCAGGAGGGCCAGAGGGAGAACAAGGAAAGGGTGCAGAAGGCCGAAAGGATGTAGCTAAACTTAACGAAAGGGGAAATGAACCACAGAGCGAAGTGAGGAAAAGATGCCAGGTGAAGAGAATTTAAGGACTAAAGCTAAGGCCGGCTGGCTACGAGAGAACGATTATGATGCACACAGAAATTTTTAATGGTGTCATGTGGGGAATAAATACTAAACATGGGAGCATGCCAGGGTGATCTAATCAATGACTGGCCACCTCTTGAAACAATCAACAGAGTTCTAATTGAGTACACTGTCATGATGATTTTGAGGATCAGGTGGCTACAACATGACCCCTGCCTTGTGCAGGTCATTGTTATTGATAATTAGACACTCCTTCTGAATTTCAGGTGATGCGATTGCATGCAACCCATGGGATTTGAGTCATTCCTGGGTGGTTACCCCTTGGTTGGCGATGTAGTCAGATATACTATTGGCCTTTATTCTTACCGCATGGAAAGATAACCCCCTCGCTTACATGATGTTGTCATTGATACGGTGGAGAATTTGGTTGAGGCACTAGCTGCCAGAGACTCTAGCCACCCTTTGACCCTGCTGTAATTTCCTGCATGCTTGGGTAGTGACATCTGAGTCTCCTTCAACCTGAAGGGGCCAATAGTTGTTATGCTTGGCAATGACCAGACCCTTCGCCATCGCTTGGAGCTCAACCACATTGTTGGTAGTATGCCCCAAATTCCCATAGTATATCCAAGGGATGGAACCTTGATAATTGCGAAAAACACCACCAAAGCCAGCCCTGCGCGGGTTGTTTTTAGATGCCTCGTCATAATTGAGCTTGAAAAAAGGTTGGTCAGGAGGGTGCCAGAAATTCATGGGATCGAGATTGATAGAGTCAGATTGGGGAGAGGAATCAATGAGGGGGGTGGGAATATTAAGGAGAGAAAGGATTCTGTGATCAGCTATGGATGGAGGGTGAGGGGAATCGAGGAGCTTGGCAATGGAGGCGGATTCTCTCAAAGTGATCTTGATTTTGTTAAGAATCTGTTCCTCCTTAGACGCACGATTTTAGAAAATTCGAGAATTTCGTTCTTTCCAGAGAGCCCAACAAATGATTCCTGGGAGAAGGTTCCATGCCAGATTGATAAGATGATGGCTAGAGAAGGCAGGGTGCTAGTTTTCCAGGGTGCTATGAATGGAGTCAAAAGAGCGATCAGAGGTTTTGAAAACCAACAAGAGCCAAGACCAAATGTTGGAAGCATAAGGGTAGGTATTGAGGAGGTGGTTGGTTGTTTCAGAGTCATAGAGGCATAAAATACAAACCGAGGGGCCTTTGAAACCTTTCCTTTGAAGATTGTCCCACGTCAGAATTTTCCTATGCATGATAAGCCAAAGAAAGAGAGTGATCTTCGACCAATGCTTCCTGCTCCAGAGTCTTTTCCATCCACTGTCTGCTTGAATAGAGGTGGGATTTTGAAGGATGTTGTATGCTTCTTTGATGTTGTAATTTCTTGTTGGTTTGGATCCCCAGCGAAGAATGTCCGGAACATCTTCTTTTTGAATTTTCCGTTTGATGAGATCCTTAGCTAGATATTTTATGGATTGCTGGAGGTGGATAGGAAGAGAGTCTTTGAGATTCTCCTAGTTCCTCCATTCAGAACTTTCTGTAGGATTCCAATAGTTTTTTACTTTTATTTTCTCTTGCACTTCCAAATATTCTTTTGCTAGCTTGTAAATATCTTTTTCTATTCTAGGGCTCTACTCCCAAGCATCTTCCCAAAAAATAGCCTGCTGACCATTACCTATCTCCCAGAAGCTGTGCTCTTGAATTAGCTGTTTGTTTTCCCAAGCTTTATTCCACATGGGGGAACCTATAAGGTTGCCCGAGAGCCTGATGAGAGAAGCCCAAGGGTTCATGGGAGCATATTTGGCTTTCCAAATAATTTCCCAGTTGGTGGATGTGTTAGTTAGCCAATGCCACGATGTTTTAGCCCCCATGGTCTTACCCAGGAGATCAGGATCTCTATGGCCAAGCCCTCCTTCGTGAATGGGAGTGCATACTTTATCCCAGGAAACAAGAGCCCATTTACCATTGATGGCTTTGCCTCTCCAAAGGAAGTCCCTTTGGATTGATCTGATCTGGCTTAAAATGGAGAGAGGAGCCACAATTGCTGAGAAAAGGTAAAGGGGCATGGCTTGAAGGACCAAACGAACCAGGATTAATCTGCCTGCTAGATTGAGGGCCCTAAAAGTCCAATTGGAGATTTTCTTTTGGAGCTTCGAGATAAGAGGTTCCCAATTCAAATAGGCCAGAGGTTTGTCAGTGAGGGGAACACCCAGATATTTAGAGGGGAATAAGCTTTTTTGGAAGCCTAGGACACGGGAAATATTATTTTGAATGGCAGCAGGGGTGTTGAGGAAGAAGATTTTCGATTTAGCATGATTCACATCCAATCCCGAAGCCAAAGAGAAGTCTTCGAGGATTTTTTTGAAGGCAAGGGCTTCCTTAACCGAGGGGCAACCCATAAGGAGCGTATCATCAACAAACTGCTGGTGAGTAGAGGGAGGGAGCTCGGGATAGAGTTGAAGGCCGGAGATGAGACCAATGGAGGAGGCAACCGAAATGGATCGACCCAGCCCTTCTGCTAAAATGATAAAGAGGAAAGGAGATAGAGGATCTACTTGTCTGATGCCTCTCGAAGGATTGATGATCGAGGTGGGGGATTCATTAAGGAGGATGGAAAATAAGGCACCAGAAAAAAGGGCCATGATCCACTTGATAATCTCTTTACTGAACCCAAAATATGCAAGCGTAAGTCTGATATAGCTCTAGTTGATATTATCAAAGGCCTTGGACATATCTAGTTGGATTAGCATCCCTGGTTTGCCTTGGTCTTTGAGCATGTGGATTATTTCCTAAGAGATAATGATGCTATCCATGATCTTCCGGCCTTCCACATAACCCGTTTAGTTTGCTGAAATTAGGAGAGGCAGGAGAGGCTTCAGACGATTGGCCAGAACTTTTGATATAATGTTGTAGATGAAATTGCAAAGAGCAATGGTCCTAAACTGATCTGAGGAGTCTTCTCTTTCAAATTTTGGAATGAGAGAAAGGAAAGTTGCAATGAGAGAGGGAAAAATGGATTTTTTTATTCTAGATTCCTCCATCATATCATAGACTGAGTCCTTTATAGTGTTCCAGCAGGATTTGTAGAAATAGATGGTGAATCCATCAGGCCCAGGGGCTTTTCCATTCAACATTGACTGAACCACTTCTTCCAGTTCCTCCATGGTTATATTTTTTAACAACATTTTATTGTGATCTTTGGTTAAGATGGTCAGGATATGATTGGTGATTTTCTTGATCTGCTCTTCATTGTTCGGGTTACTTTCAGTGAGGATGATTTTGAAATATTGATGAAGTTCTTCCTCTATTTCCTGATGAGTGTCAAGCATCTGCCCTTGGTTGTTCCTGAGATTGAGGATCCTATTATTTTTCATGTGTTGGATCATAGATTTATGGAAGAAGGATGTATTTATTTCTCCATCCTTGAGCCATTGGATCCTTGATTTCTATTGCCATAATGTTTCTTCTTGAATTACCCGAATCTCCCAATCTTTCTGGAGCTCCATTTCTATTTGTTTGGTTTCCTCCGTAGTCCCATTCTGTAAGATTGTTTTTTGTAATGATTTTAACTTTGACTCTATGATATTTTTTTCTGTAGTGATATCTCTGAAGGTTTCTTGATTCCATTTTTTTAGTTCTTGCTTGATGAACTTAAGTTTTTGGTGGAAACCATTCATTTTGCTTCCCTGAAGTGGAAAATATTTGGTCCACCAATCTTTGATTTTTTCTTGGAATTCCAGATGGGAAATCCATAAGGCTTCAAACCTGAATGGCACTTTTTTTGGCCGCTCATACATCTGGAAAGTTAGGACTATCGACCAATGGTCAGATCCCACCTGCGGAGCACTAACAGCCTCTGTTTCCAAAAAGGAGAGGAGAATATTTTCAGAGAGAAGGAAATGATCCAATCTGGAGGCAATCTGACGCACTCCCCCTCTTCTATTGTTCCAAGTGTGGATAACATTTTTGGTGGGGATATCTTTGAAGCTAAGGTCCTCGATCATGGTTTGGAAAGCCTGAGAGTCCGAATCTAGACGTTGGATACCGCCCATTTTTTCCTCCAGATTTAGGATCATATTGAAATCTCCTACCAGGATCTGGAGCTTGTCATCCAGAGGCCGGAGAAATTTTTTTAGTTGGCTGAGCAAGGCAAGACGTTCTTTGACAGTATGAGGACCATAGACATTGGTGATACATATCTTCTCTTTGGTACCTATGATTTGGAGAATTTTGGTTAGGGCATGCTTAGATGCAAAGGAATCAATCAAATGAAACCTTGAATATTTTTAGAAAGTGGAAATGCCACCTACAATGCCCGTTGCAGCGATGGCCATATGACTGTACTGCTTCCTGAAACAGGGTTGTTGAATGTTCATCATTTCTGACAGGCTGCTCTTTGTTTCTTGCAACATTATAATGTCTGTTTTCCCTGAGATTATTTTGGATTTAAGAATCCTTTTTTTTGTAGTGCTATTGAGTCCCCTGATATTCCAAGATGTGTAGTTCATAATAAAAATTTGGGAGTCAGAGAAAGAACCTTTACCCTGCCCGCATTGATTAGGCTTAATCCCAACTCTTGGAGGTTTTGTCCATTCATTTTTTGTCCCCTTATTTTTCATTGTCCCTTGGTGATTTGGTTATTGGCCTTGAGAGTCACTTTGATGCCCCAGCCTTGATTTTTCCCTCCCTTGCTTTGGTGCTCTCTAAGCTTTTGAAAGTTCTGTTGCAGAGAGTATGCCTCTTCTATTCGCTTGAGGTGGTCTTCCGGTATATCCTCGAATCCTTTTGAGGTCCACTCCTTTGAAAGCTTCTGAAGATCCATCCCCATTAGAATTTCCTCTATAGATTTTTTCTCTGAGGTGGGGAGGTCCTGTATGTAGTCCATTTATGTTTCTTCTCGTGAGGCCTGGATTTTTGATGAAGGGTTGTTGGTGTTTTCCATTTCAATATCCATTTCCTTGTGCTATTCCTGGATCTATTCTATGCAGTTACTGGGCTTTCCCTTCTCCTATGTTTTTATTAAGATTATTTCATACCTGTTTTGTGTTAGATGCTTGGGGGTTTCCTTTCCTCCATTATTCCTTCTTCCTTGCTCTTTTTTGTGTGTTACTTTGGTGAAACCCTATTTGTCCCTGGATCCTATTGTACTCTCTTGTGGGGGCAGTTTATTTTGAGGAAAATATCTAAAGAGATGACCATGCTCATGGAATTTTCAACATTGGAAAGGAATGTGCTTGTAATAGACCACCTGGGTCCATGTTTCGTCCCTGAAGTTTAGGATGATGGCTTCGAGTAAAGCTCCATAGACATCAATATATGCACATATACGAGCGTATGAGATGTAGTGACCATTCCTGGTGCCTTCTGAAATTTTGATGTATTCTCCCAGTCCATTTCCAATGGCTTGAAGCACTGAAGGTTCCTAGTAGTCTGTAGGGAGAGAGCATAGTATAATCCATACAGGAACACGGGTGAAGTCTTCTTTTTCAGGCATGAAGTTCTCCTTCCAGAATCTCATGTATAGTCTGGCTGAGTTGAAGAAGTACGACCCTCCTTCGAATATGCGATCCTTATCCTCTAGGAGAACAAAAAAAATCAGTGAAGAAGCCCTTAGAACCTAGCTGAAGTTCTATGGCCCCTTTAGGGTTACATGTGGCTTGTATCCAACCTTTCAGAGCTCTTTCAAAGGGACAGTTTCCCATAAACTTACATATAACTGCGTGTTCCTTCATGTACTCTCTGTAAACCTCTATGTCTAGTTCTTGAATGATTATTTCTGGGAATTTTGCTACTTTTGGATGATAGGAATTTTCTGATTGAAACTTGTCCTGATCTGTCGCAATGACTCCCGAGCCTAGGTTGTCAGGATTTTTTGATGGATGTGAAGTGCGAGTCGTATCCCTTGACTTATTTTTCCCTTCATTGTCAGAAGCTCCCTACTGAGAGCCTTTAAAATATTTTTCTTTTTCTTGGATAGGAGAGCGTGGGCAGAGTTCCTGATCTGACCTAGAATTGGCAGAAGATGATATAAGACACGTGAAAAAAGAGGTTTTAGGTGCGAGGGAGGAGCCCACGAAATGATCTTTGAAAGAAGGGCCTACAGGAGGGACCGCCTTCTCCATGGCATCCAGGGGAGCACGTTGGTGAGATATACTGTAAGGGAAGAGCCCTCAGAAGCCCACAGTGAGAAAAGGGGAACCTAGGGTTAGGTCGTGCACCCGAACCAGTCTTCCAAAGATAATTTTTTCTTGAAAAAACTTCCAAAAGTCCTTATATGGTAATTTCACTTTGCTCTCAGGAAATCAATTATCGAGTTGAAGAAATCAGAAATAAGTAAAAAGGGTAAAGAGGTGTCTCAAGTACCATCTACTAAAGAAAAAAACATGTATTCATTGTTCTTAGACACTGTCTGCAACATAGTTCATCATGGGAAGCAATGTACAAAATTTTTGAAGATGAAGAACCAAGAGTGATAAATAACCTTTCTACAACATGCACTAATTCTACTTCAGATGCAACTCTTTTCGATGTTTCATGCTCGCATATTCATAGAATAGGTGCCAGATCGAAGATTCTACGTTATACAGACATGATTAGGTGGGTAGTCGAAAACCTAAATATTGAATATAGAGTTTTCAAGAATTCCAGAGGAGAGATTACGGGTTCTTTCAAAGAGGAAGACTTAGCAGCCATCTACCATTTTCCAACTTCAGCGTAGAAATATGATAAAAGATATGTGCAAATGTTTAGAGAAAAACATCCAAATCTTATCAGAGTTATCCACGAATGGAAAGACAATGAAGGTAAATTGAAGCAGGATAAATCTGGTATGTACCCAATTACACAAATTCCTAATATTTATTGTTATGTTGCTGGTATGTTATGTAGAATATTTGACAAACCTGATAGTACTAGGTTCTCAAGATATTGGGCTCCCCTAATTGACGCAATCGTCAATTCCTCTATCCTAAATTGGGCAGACCTTTTATCCAATTACCTAGCCAAACATATCACTGAATATAGGAATAAAATGAGTACTTCATCCCAAGAAACTTTTCCCTTTTACATGTTTGCCTATGTTGTGGATTCCATCTGTTTCACTTCTACATTTCCAGTCATGGGTTGGAAATGGACCATTAAAAACCTTATCCCAATTCATATTTATCATGAAGAACTTTGGGACTCTAAATTCCACTTACATTTTTATAAAATCTGCTATGGAGTTATGTTACCCATGTATCAGACGATTTTCAATGAAGGCTCCTAGGGTTTCCAAAGAAGCCAATGAAGATATTCTTCTTATAGCCAAATGGTTCCCTAAAGAAAAGTTCACATATATCTGAGTATTTGGAAGTTCTGATTTTCCACATGTTTTGCCCTACTATGTTCCAGATAGATTTCTTGTAAGGGAAATAGCTTATCATCTCATCAATGGTGTCACAAAGAAACTAAAAGATGATAAAAAGGCTATTTGGCCTTCTTTCCCTCTACAATGTGGCACCTTTTCTCTTGTTAATATCGGCCATATATAAAAAGAGGTTCCTAACATTCAGTTATTGAAGTTGGAATTCATGCCAGGAAGATTATATGACCCCATCGACGTAATTAAAAATTACATGGAAAAACTCAAAAACAAGCCTTTCATAAAGGAAGAAGACAAATTTGATGACTTCTTCCAAGGTGTCGAAAATTTTTCTGATATTGTCAAAAGGGTTTCTAGTCACGAAAACGCTGAAGCTTTACAAGTATATAGAAATAAGAGATTGAAAAATATCCCTTTGAATTTGCTAGTTATTGAAGATGAAAAAAACACTCCAAGTGTCAGTCTCGATGAAGAAATTAAATATGGCTCTGAAAATGAATCTGGTCAATCACAGTAGTAGTCTGATAAGTTAGATCAATCTGAGGATGAATCTGAATCTAAGAAATCAAATTTAGAAATCGACCAAAATTTTCAAGAAATAGAAGTGCAAGAGAAATCAAAGAACAATGGTACTGAATCAAATTTAGAAGCAATTCAAAAGGATAAAATCACTTTAGATTAGTCTAAATCATCTGAAGGAAAAGATCTGGTAAATGAATGGGAACAATTTTCCCAAGCAATAAATACTCCTAAGGAAAAATTCAACATTGATCAAACATCAAGTTTTCAAACGCCAGAGCCTTTTGAGAAGATAGTTGAAACCGTCAATCCTCTATAAAGAATCCCAGAAATACATGACAAATAAATCATACCGTCTTACTCTACAAATAAAATCATTCTACAGATTGAAGACATTCCATCATTGGATATTTTCTAAAGTCCTAGCTACAAGGTTGTAGTAAAAAGGAATAAAAGAAAAGGGATTGATGGGACAACCCCAAAATCAACAAATGAATCAGTTGATGTACTTTGGAAAGCCTCCTCAGATGATCCCACTGATAATCTAACTAAGTTGTCACAATATGCAGGAGCATAGGCCACAACCACTGTTGATAAGGCAACTGAAGTTAGAATATTGTTGAAACAGAGGGAAACCTGAATACAAGAATTGGATAAGTTCTTAAAGGAAGAAAAAGCCAAGTCCATTGAGCAGATCAATGGAATTTCAGCACAGTTTTATAAAGATATTGAAAGTCTCAAGTTAAAACATCAAAGAGAGCTTAATGAGAAGCATGCACATCTAGAAAGAAGAATGGCAGAGCTACAAAATCAATCACAATTAGAACAATTCATCAGAGAAGCACTTGATATAAATACTATGATAAAGAAAGAGAAAAAATTATTTTTTCATCAAGTTTCTATGATTGATTCTTATTTTGATTCTAATAAGACAATGATTCAGCAAATAGCAATTCAAAAACTAAATGTGAGAAATTCAAAAAGAAAATTGAGGAACACATTCAGTGGAAAAATTCTGATGTAGGAAGACAAGCTAATCTACCACAAATAGATAAGCTTCACAAAGAATTGTTATTTACAGAATGTAAAGCACAGATCATCCGAGCAGAAAAGGCAGCGACCAAGACAGCCAAAAAATCAAATGAGGTTATTCAGCTCTTATGTGACCAATTTTTTAGAACAAGACTTAAAGAAAACACGTTTGATGTGTTTTCAGGAACAAAAGAAGTAGAATTAAAATGGAAACTGAGAGCATAAAAACAGGAATAAATTATCAAGAAAGTAAATAAGTTTGATCAAGAAAATTACTGGAATTTTCTGATCAAACCTTATCATCAACAACAAACTCTTTTGGTCCTTACAGAGTCAGCAAAAATGTCTCAGTCGATAATCTCAAATGCTATCTTCAAGAGTAAAATTCGATCACATAAATCGTATCCAACTCAGCCTAAATAAATGCTAGATATCTGCCAACTTTGTGATCACACTTAGAAAGAAATGCATGATCCATAAAGTCAGGATTGTTAGTTCTAAATTCCTAGATTTTTGTTTAAGTTAAGTTTTTATAGAAAGGTTGTTTGAAACCTCCTCTACATTTTTTGTAAATCATTTAATTTAGTTTGTATTTAATTTTAGTATTTAAACCCTTCTCATGCATTTACAGAAGGGTCCAGGATTTTGTTAAGAACATTTGCAAAGAATTCTTCTTTCTAAGTAATTTTATGGATGCCTTGATGAAGTAATGGAACACAACCTTTTTCAGTTATAAATATCATTTTGTTGAATTAGCGTTGGTGCACTTCTATATTCTTTGAACGACTTTTTTATTGAATAATTGGATACGGACTATTATCACTAATCCGATAAGTAGAGTAATACACATTTGGTACTATTATCATGTATGTTATTTTTGTTTCTGAATGTTAGTGATGAACTCAACTTTCATGAATCATATGTAGAATTAATTATTTTTGTTTGAAATATTAGTTGCACTATTGTACGATATAAAGATATAAATTAGTTATTTTATACATGGTCATCAGATAAATGCGATATATCTCCCATTTTCTTTTGATTAACATTTTTTCAAGAGAATCATCTTACACAGTAATAATTCTATTAAATATGTGATGATTTTCATCATCACAGATTCAAAAGATATCTCTTTAGATCACCTTTAAATCTTATCCCTGGGTTAGATTAAATTTAATTCAAACCTTTACATTTAGAAATAATTTTTTCTTAGTTTTTAGTAATTCATCATTCTAAAATGTTTTTATAGAAATCCAACAAATTATCATAAAAAACCAAATCTGGGAAACTGGTCCCATCATACCCAGTCGGAGCCACTACCCCAAACAGAAAAGGAATTGCTTGAAGGTCTGGACTGGTTGGTTATCCCCCTTGTTGTTGCCATGGATTTCTGAGGCCATCAACAGAGCTATAGTATGAATTTATAAATTTAGAGAATGATCATTCAGAAGGACATGCTTTCAGGTTAAATTTCAAATTCACTAATAACATGGAAGAATATGAAGCATTAGTGTTAGGACTATAAATTGCAAGAAAACTTGGAGCCAAAAGAGTTTCTGTCATGGGATATTAAGAAATTATCATAAAAAAAATCGAGGGAGAGTATGTTGTTAATAATCCTAGACTTAGCCAATACAAAGAAACCATACTAGACTTGATAAATTGTTTTCTTGAAACTGACTTTGCAGTTATCCAAAGAAAGCAGAATATGCAGGCACATAGTTTAGCCACTTTTTCCAACACATGTTGGTTACCTTTTTAGCCAAATCATCAATACACTGCTGAGGTAAGACATAGGCCAACCATACCTGAGAATTTGAAATATTGGCAAATATTTTGACACGACTCACAAATTTACAATTTTATGAATTCTGAGGGAGAATTTCAAAACTGTAATATAGATACTGACTGTACATTAGTTTATACCATAAATAATGAAATATATGTAAATTATGTAGATAAAATAAGACCAAATAAATTTAGTAAAGTAGAAATAGAAAAATTAGAAACAATAAAAATAGAGGAATTAACCAACGATGAATCAAAAATTTTATACCTTAAATACAACATTTTGCCTAAGGGATTATCCCCATTAGAAGATATTTTTGACTCCAACGATGTATCTATAAAACCCAAAATGGAACCTTTAAGGTCAGATATAAAAGAATGCAACATAGAAATAGAAGAAATCCTAAACTTGTCAAGATATCCAAGGCATTACCTCAAGCTGAAAAGTTGAAGTACATTAGTTTGTTTAAAGAGTTTCAAGATATATTTTCCTGGAGTTATGAAGACCTCAAGTCTCATGATACCAGCATTATCGATCATAAAATACCAATCAAAGAAAATCAGAAGCCCTTTAAACAAAAGCCTAGGAGAATTAACCACGTTCTTATGCCATTGATAGAGAAAGAAGTTAAAAGGATGTATGAGGCTGAAATCATAGCACCCATTAGATATTCTGATTGGATTTCTAATTTAGTTCCCACTAGAAATAAAACTAGAGAAATCAAATTCTTTGTTGATTTCATAAACTTAAACAATGTCTCATTAAAGGATAACTACCCCCTCCCTAAAATGGACCATATTCTACAGAGGGTAGTAGGGTCATCCAGAATGTCATTACTTGATGGATTTTCTTGATAGAACCAAATATTAGTCCAACCTGAAGATCAAGTAAAGACTGCATTTACCACTCCCTGGGAACTTTCATGTACTTGAAAATGCCCTTTGGATTGATGAATGTTGGAGCTACATTCCAAAGAGCTATGGATATAAAATTCGCAAAGGAAATCCATGAATTTTTAGTCATTTATATAGATGATATCATAGTATTTTCCAAAACAAATAATGAACATCTAGATCATTTCAGAATATTTTTCATAAAATGTAGAAAATCTGGCATTTCCTTGAATCCTAAAAATACACTTTTTGGATTAGAAAAAGGTATACTCTTGGGACACATAATTTCTAAAGAAGGCATTAGAATTGATCCATATAGAATAGAAGCATTTTTAAAGATCATTCATCCTAGGAATGTTAGAGAATTACAAGCATTTGTAGGCAAAATAAATTTTCTTACATGATTCATCCCTAACTTAATAAAACTAATTAGAAACTTAAACAACATGTTAAATAAGGATTCAACACTTAAGTGGATAGTACAGGCTAAGCAGTCTTTTGAGGTAGTCAAAGAAGCACTTACTAAAACACATGTCCTAACCATTCCTATCTTTAGCAAAGATTTCATAAATTTTTCATTTTCTTTAGAACACACCATTGCAGTTGTCTTGTTGCAAAAGAATGATGAAGGTCTTGAACAACCCATTGTTTTTTTTAGTAAAACCTTAAGAGATGCAACACTAAAGTATAATATCATGGAAAAACAAGCCATTTCTTTAGTGAAAGCCATAAAATATTTTAGAGTGTAGATTTTATACTCTCACATACTTTCATATGTTCCAATCTCAGTTGTAAAGGACATTCTAACTCAGAATGGGCTTGGTGGAAAAAGAGGAAAATGGATTGCCATAATACTGGAATATGAATTTGAAATCAAGCTTATGAAATTGATCAAAGGCCAAGGTTTAACCAAACTCATGGTTGGATCGAACTGTCAGACATTAGATAGAAATTTCAGTGCTTCCCTAAATGATCAAGAAGAGATGGTGACTCCAAAAATTAGGGAATATTTCATAGACTCACCCTAGAATGCAGACCTAATATTTGTTTTACTCAATCTACAAGCTCCTCCTAGTTTATCTAGAACTAAAAGTAGATTTTTGAAAATGAAAGAAATGAAATATTGTATCTTAGATAATGCTTTATTTTGGAAAGATCATGGTGGCATCTTATTAAATTTTTTATTAAAATATGAAGCTGACAAAGTAATGCAGGAATGTCATGTAGGAGATTGTGGAGGGCACCTCTCCTAGAAAAAAACTGCTAACAAAATTTTGAGGGCAGGTTTTTACTGGCCCAGTATTTTTGCAGATGTTAGAAAAAATGTGAGCTATCATAAATGTGAAATATTTGAGGGAAAGAAGAAAATATTACCATTACCCCTCAAACCTATCTCAGTAGAAATGGTATTTCAACAATGGGGTTTAGACTTAATTGGTGAAATTCACCCACCCTCCTTTGCCATGCATAAATGGATATTGAAAACCACTGATTAATTTACCAAGTGGATAGAAGTCGTCCCTTCTATAGAAGCCACAAACTCTGGCATTATATAATTTCTTGAAAACAACATCATTTCTAGATTTGGACACCCATAAAAGCTCATTACTGATAATGTTGTTGCCTTCAAATCCAAGTAAATGATAGAATTTTGTAATAAATACCATATCAACCTTGGCCATTCCACTTCCTATTACCCTCAAGGTAATGGACTAGAAGATTCCTCAAATAAAAGCATACTTAATATCATAAAGAACGTGTTAGAAGATAACAAGAAAACCTGGAATAAAAGGTTCATTAATGCCCTATGGATAGACAAACTAACTACCATGAAATATATTGGTACATCTCCCTATCAATTAGTATATGGGATGGATGTTGTTTTTCCATCCTCATTAGGAGTACTAGTAATGAAAATTATTCAAGAGCTACAAGTAGAACCAAATGACATCCAAAGAAGGATAAATCAAACAATTCATTTGCAGCAAACCAGGGAAGAAGTTTATATCAAATCAAAAGTGATTCAAGACAAAATCAAAAATATATTTGATAAGAAAAATAAAGAAAATGATTTCTTGATAGGTGATCAAGTACTCAAATGGGATTCTAGAAGAGAAGAAAAATGAAAACATAGGAAATTTGACTTTCTTTCGAAGGGCACATACATCATTTATGGTTACAGAGGAAAAAATGCATTTTTCTTGAAAGAGTTAAATGGAACAGATCTACTAGGTGGACCAGTCAATTGTAGAGTGTTAAATAATTATTTTTCACCAGATTAATCAATATTTCATTTGCTTTAATTTTCCCATTATAAATATCATAGAAAAGTTTAGATTTGATTGGATGGTTATATTATAAAGTTGAAGCCCGAAGAGAAGGCCCTAAATTTTGAAACATATAACATCATATGTTTGAATAAAGGAGATCACATAAAATACTTCCAAGGCAAGCCAAGGCAATGTTCGAAGGCCACTAATCAGAAAGTTAATGACATGTCACCAGGAGATGCCATCCTCAAGTGGAGCCACTGTTAGGGTCCTATAATAATAGGGATCATAATTTTGAATTGACTATGTTAAGTCTTGTAATATTGTACATACCTTTTATTTTTTCAAATGTTTTCCATATTAAAAATTGGAAAGAGGGTATGTCCTTAAACAAAAATCAAAGGACCAAAAGAAAAAAGATCAAAAAACGATATAAAGTATGAACCCCACAAAAAGAAACAAAAGTTAATCATGAAAGTGTTGCACATTCAAATGAGACTACTCTTAGTTTCCTTTACTTTCCAATAAAATTGTGTGCATCTTGTTCAAAAATCCACAACTCATGATGATCAGACAGTTTAATCTTCATTCATTCATGGCTTTCAAATTTCATGTCATGATAGTTAGTGAATAAATATATGACCGAACTATTTAATCTTGGGAGATCAGTAGTTAGGAAGAGAATAAAATGAGCTTATAAGTTTAATCTGAGCCATTGGAAGTTATAAGGTTAGAAATAAGTTATTTTTCTTATCAAAATAAAATAAAATGGTTAGTAAGCTCAAACACACCCAATAAAGGAAGTAAAAAAATGTTAGGATAAATAATAGGTAGGTAGATTACTTTCACAAGTTATGGAAAGCATCATATGATATCTTATCACTAAAGTCTTTCTAACGTTTCCCCTTATCCTAAAATTCCTTTTTCCCTTTGAAAAAACTCTTCCCCTTGACTAACTCTGCATTATTCAAATAAAACATGAAAAACCCACTTTTTCATAGTTTTAAGCATTTAATATATATCAGTCCCCACTTAATTTAACCCCTCCCCCATATCATATTAACCCATCCGCTTTAATACATTTCCTGATATTATTTTTAACCTACCATCTAATATATTTCATTTAATCCCCATATTATATTAACCCCTCTTTAATATATTTCCCCCATTATTTTATATTAAACCCCGAACCTAACTATATTTAAAGCTCCACCTTAAACTTTTACCAAAATCCCCATTTTATTTTAAAACTTCCGCATATATAAATCCCCTCCCGCTAACATTTTAACCCCTTCATATATTATTCGCCGACCCACTTTATTATAAATCCCACACATATAATTCTTGGACCCAACTCTTTGAAAACATTCAAATCCATACACCCCCTAACCCTATCCAATCAAATCTAATGGCCCATAAACCTTTTTGCACCCCTCAACATCCAAAAGTTAAAACTAATTGGGGGGGGGGGGGGGGGTGTGGAATGAGTGGTTTCACACCCCTGCTCCCTTGCTACATGGCGCTCCCACATCTTGTTGCACCCCCCATCCCCTAAACCACTATACTGCTTCTCACGGTGTGATAACCTGCCACAACACCTTTTTGCTACATGATGAAACCACCACTGTTTGAAATAATTCAACCCCGTGCCATGTGATTTACTACCTCCGTTCAAAAGTAATAAAACCCACCCTTTACTGTTATCTTGCTATTTCTATTGAAATTTTGAAAAAACCAAAAACTTTACCGACCAAGTTTGAAGCCATTACCAACCGGAATTGAACCCTGCTGCCTCTAGGACTTCTATAGACCAAATTCAACCATTTTCTTGGTAACTAGAAGCACCTGAAACAATTTATTAAACACATAAATTGATAAAATGAACAAATTAATTGCTTCCCAAAGCGTTATATCTGTAAACCCTCTACAACCACCTATAGTAGATGTTGACCACACTCCTTTGGCCGATAAGGACTTCAAAATCAATGATATAGTGACTGATTCGAACCTTTTAGAGCTCCACTATTGGAGCCATGACAAATTTACTGACCAGGCAGATGATATCCATCCATGGGATTCAAATTTTCCCAAATACATATTTCCACAGACCTTTCAGTTCCCAAAACTCATTATACTCAGCCAGATCAACTATTTTCCCAATGAAAGATATTTAGTTACAACAAGTCAAGAAATATTATTCAAAATCACTGCTCAATCCATCAATCAGATGCTACAAATTCAACCACAACCTGATGAAGTGCCATTATCCATTCAAATCCTTACTGAACTATACTTGAAGCTGGACTTTCCTTAAAGATTCCAAATATTCCATACTTTCCTCCCTCCATGAGTAGAAACCCCTAAAAACAATCTTCCATACTCAGCCTGCATATTTTCAGAAAGAGTGAGGCAGATTGTTACCATGTTATCATGTATTTTAGGATATCTTATAGATGAACATGTAGATGCATCTATTCTTGGTTTCCTATCCATCTTTGGCCCATGTCAACCTTCAGCTTCAACCTTCAATTTTTCCCAATACCTAGCAGATGCAATCCATGATCAGCTGGTCAAATTACCAGAAGAAGGAGTATTCAAATACTTCTCATTTTTGTTCCATATGTTTATATATTTCCAATTAGAAAGTTTTGAATTTAACCTCCAAAAACTAGACACAGAGGATAATCCCTAATCTGTTGTCTTTTGGACATCCTTGATCAGAAAGGATTCCACTAAATTCGACTTCAAAGACTTCATTGATTCATTTTTTTATCCAGTAGTTAATATGCTAAGCAGTAGCATTCAACCTAGAATCAGTGAAGAGATAAATAAGGTGTTACGGTTGTCAGATCAAAGTAAAACAGGAGACTCGTATTTATACCAGAATCATAGAGAAATTAGAGTGTATGGAAGCCATCTAACACCATAGAAGCTTCCCAAATACCTCCCAATTAGGTTATTTTCTTTAGCATACATTAGATAAATCCTGAACTCAGATGAAATCAACTTCCTTTTAGCTAAGAAAAAATTCCCCACAGGAAAAAAATTTAGAGAGAGAGAGAGAGGAAGGCTCTTATTCTACAGAGACTACTTATGATACCAAATTCAAGATTATGTATCGGAAGAAGGCAAAACTTAAACTAGTGATATAATGGGAATAAATAGTTGATACAGTTGAATTCATTGAGACATACATAGTTGTCAAAGATGATGCACCTCCAACAATTTCAGAAGAAACACAACTGACATCAACCTCCTATGCAGAAATCATTCAAAAAAAACATAGTGCAAAGGTTTCATCATCTAGAAAACTAGTGAAGAAAGAGAAATATATAATGGAGAAATACAAAGAAATCAAAATAAAAAATGAAGCACTAAAATTTGTAACTTTTGCTCAGTGCTGGAAGCAAACTCCTACTGACCAAAACAGATTTCTTTCAACTTTTGATTACAAAACAAGAAATATGAAAATGATTTTTTTACATCCAACAATGCAGGCCCCAAAATCATCTGAAGATTATAAGAAGATAGCCTTTTAATTTCTTGCGAAAGATGTGCATCCAATAGATCATATTGAATTTCATAAACAAGATGGAGAAATGATCTATTCCACCATGACACACAAAGCTTTACGTGTACAAAAGTTACATAATTCTCTAGAAAATATAAGGACACAGTTAAAGATAGAGAAAGTTTCTTCACAAGAAAAGGATAATAGGATAAATTCACTTGAATATTTGGTAATTGAAGTTATTTATAATCCAAAGGATATCAAAGAAAAAAAAGAGCTTATCAAGAAGAAGAATGAAGATATAGATGCATTGAAGAAACAATTGAAGTTACCAACAACAAAACTTCCAAAAACAAAATAAGTTTTGGAAAATGAAAATCAGAAATATGAAATGATGAATCTCATCATTCAATTGATAGCTCAACTGAAAGAGATGGAAATTGAAATGCACAAACTTGTGTAGTAAAAGCAAGCCAACATGGAAGCAGTTCCCAATCCTGTCGTTCCTATAGCTTCAACATCCGCTCTAGTGGCTACAGTAGCTCTAGTAACAATCGAAGTTCCAAAAAATACACCAGCAACAACAACAACAGTACCAAAAACCCATCCCACTGATGAGGCCAGCAAATTGATTAAGGCAATGCAAGATATGTCAATTCAAACTACTGAATTCAATAAGCTTAAAGAACAAGTGAAAATTTTAGAAGATGGCAAGAAATTAGCAGAAGTAATGTATCAGGCAGAACAACAAAAAGCCAACATATTAACTGAAAGAATCCACAAGATGGAAAAAGAGCTAGCAATGAAAAAACCTTTAGCCCAAGCCAAATATCAGTTGTGGGCCAATATCATTAACTCACATAAGGAAATGCAATTGAAAAGGTCAAAGAGAAAGTTTGATGTTTTAAGAGAGAAAGGTCTGCCAAATCCACTAGTAATCAATGATAAACTAATGAGGCATGAATAATATGATAAAAATATGAGGGAAGTAGTGAAGGATACTTCCAATAGTTTAATGAAGTAAATAACCTTTTTGTGAATAAGCCCACATTTTCCAAGTATTCAGAAGCTGATGAAATTTACTGAAATATGATGAAGTTAAAGATTATAGATGATGAAAAATGGGAAAACTAGTGTGATTTACTGTGACAAGTAAAAGAGAAGTCAGATAAAATACAGAGTTAAAAATAAGTTAGATGAAAGCCAGATTGAAAGACAGCCAATGTGAAATACATCCATCATAAGGGAAATGAAAAAAAAAGAGATCATTTTCCAAAAGGAGTGTGGATAATGATATATGGTCAAGAAGATGATGTAAAACAACTAAGAAGTCTAGAATCCATCAAGGAAGTTGAAGATAAGAGAGATGACAACAAGGCTAAAGAAGACCTAGAAGATGAAGAGAACAAAGAAGACTTTGATGAAGATCTCTTGACTAAATTTATGGCTTCCATGGAAGAGATTAATAGTTTGAAAAAGGAAAATGAGGAACTTAAGAAGAAAGAGAAAGATAGTAACTGAGACAAGACAAGGAAGGAATTTTACTTTGTCAATCTTTAAGTACAAGAAAGAGATGAGGAGCTCACCAAACCTAAAGAGGAATTTCATAAAAACAAAAGAAAGCATCATGAAGAAGTCATATCTATGGAAAATCAATTGGATAAGGAAAAGCAAAGGGAAGAAACTTTGTCAAGCCACCTTGAACAAAGAATTAAGAGCTTGAACAGTATTGAAGCATAGATTGTTCAATACAGGGAAGAGGTCTCCTCTCTTAAATCTCAACCAGAAGAAAAAGATGAAGAAATATTCAAACTAAAATCAAACATCAATCTTCTCAACGCTGAAACATGTGAAGCTACAAGAATAAAAGAAGAAATGGAGAGCAGTATAGCAAAGGAGAATGAAGAAATATTCATAATGAAATCAAATATCATCTCCCTTAAAGTTGAAGCATACAAAGCAACAAGGATGATGTAAGAAATGAAGAAGAAAATAGTCATGAAGGATGAATATTGTGAAAAAATGAAAGGATAAATTATCTCTCTTAAAAAGGAGGTTGACTTGATGAATAAAAACTTGAAGAGTTATCAAACCCGAGATGACATCCTAAGTCATCAAAGATCCCCCCTTGATGAATCACGTCTTGGCTATGTAGGTGAACGCTTAAGAAAGAATGATAATTCTTCAAACAACAAGGACGTGAGGAAGTGAGGAAGAAATGATACTCTGAGTTCTAGCAAAGGCAAGAGTCAATATGTCATTATAAGAAACCCTACTCTAAGGAGATTGCAGATGATGTCAAGAATACAAAAGGAAATGAATATCATCAAAGAATTCCAAGGAAAAAATACTTCAGAAGTACTTAAATAACTTCAAGCTCGTGAGGGTGAGCCAGCCGAACTCTCGACTAAAAGGCCACCATCGTGAGCTTGACATGTGAGGAGACGAAAAACTCTCTTTTGGGGTAGGGGGTGAGGGTGAGCCTGCCAAACTCTCGACTTCAGGAGAGGGATTTCTCTCTCTATTTCCTAAAAAATAGAGGTTCGGAGGGTGAGGTAACGAACTCTCGACTAAAAGAAGAGGGACTCGACTGAGGCTACGAGGTCGAGGGTGAGCCTGTCGAACTCTCAACAACAGGAGATGTTACGAACCCACTCTCCCGACCAAAAAAGGGGGAGGGGCTCGAAAAGAGAGGAACTTGAGGAACCACCAGGAGAGGTATTTTATTGGGCCATTAGATTGGGAGTTGATCGGGACAAGAGATGTGTGTGAAGAGATGTGTATGATCGATAAGTGACATGGGTATGATCGGGACGTGAGACGAAATCAAGTAAGAAATAAAATGAGTCTTCTATATGGCTCGTATTGAGAGTTATAGGTGTATGAATGGTATGATGGATGGGGAGTGATGGGGATGTGAGCTGTCTACTTATTGGGGCGTGAGATGGTTAATGACGGTACGCTTTTATCGGCAGATGTTGGCTTTCGGATTGAACTGAAAGTGTCCTGGGGAAAGCTTATTTAATGAAATGTGGGGCGAGTATGAGGACTGGGTAATCTGGGGAACGCTATTCTTGGAAGATGGGTCGGCTGGGAACGCTATTCTAAGAATATGGGTCAGTGCTTGGTGGGAACGCTTTTTTGTAGGACTCCTCAGTTGGAACGCCCCTCTAAGAAGACGAATCAGTCCCCTCTGGCCGCTGCACCTTTTGGCCAGCCTAATTAATTGAAAATGAAATCAAATCAGTCTAACTCGAAATGCTCATAAGTAATATGCATTTGGTGGTAAGGCTACGCTGCTATTCATGAATTATATATGAAATTACACTTTATGATCTCATAATCGAGCATACCCTAATCATAGAATATCGTATACAAAGATCTATATCATTATATATGTAATTATGCTTGCCTTATTACTTTTCACGAAGTATTTCACGAACAGAAAGCTAGGGTGAAAAACTTCACGTCCCTCGCCTTAATTAATTATTGGTTAGTGGGGGTTGGTTGAGTCACTTAACATACCTCGCCCCTTGATCTCCCATACTACCCAACCCACACCCATTCACCCATTTAGTTTCTCTTTTCATCTTACTCGTACCTCACCCATATGATGGATGAGTGAGAAATCGATGGCGACCCCTCGGGGATTGGGGTGGGTGGCTAAATAGTGGTCGAGCCTGCTTTCGCATCGTTTGTCGAGCCTACTTGCGCATCCTCTCGATGG
Organism: Pinus albicaulis; assembly: GCA_034641835.2. Classification (NCBI taxonomy): domain Eukaryota; kingdom Viridiplantae; phylum Streptophyta; class Pinopsida; order Pinales; family Pinaceae; genus Pinus; species Pinus albicaulis. The sequence continues at coordinate 12,492,825 of CM076576.1, read as the reverse complement.
TGGCGATGGCGGCGATGGCAGCCTTTCATTCGAGCAACTACTACATGTACCTCTCCTCAACCTCGTAACCTCGGCCGAGTCGATGGCGGCTTTTTAGTCGAGCGTGCGTTAGCACCCTTTGGGCCTATTGTTGAGAGTTCGGCTGGCTCACCCTCACCCTCACCATCTGAATAGTGAGTACCTAACCAGTCCTTTACGGGTGAGAAATAAACAACCTTCCCTTAGAACACATCCATATGATACATTCTTTCTGATACAACAGGCATTGAACCTGCTTCACACCGGGAATTAGGGTGGGTGCGTAAATAGTAGGCGATGGCGGTGCAGCCTTTTGGTCGAGTGTGCTAACGCACCCATCACACAATCGATCAATCACTCGGGACTTAAACTTGTCCATGATTTCAGTTATGAATGAGATATGAAATTATGCATTCATTCATTATATACGTAATTACGCTTTAGAAGAGAGTATAAATAACTGCTTAGGAAAATGAAGGATAGAAAGGGTGTCAAAGATCTTAATACCTACCCTAGTTAATATCTATGTTTATCAGGTCACAAACCTGTTGAAATTCTTTGGTTCATTTTTTTCAATATAGGTCTATTGCTTTTGTATTTTTTATGGCCTTCACCCCAGCGCTTGGATATTGAACTCGGTACTCCACTACTGGCCTTGCAACAACATATTGATCTGATAGGGACTCTGTTACTTACTTTCGAATGGGCTATGGTACCTGAACTAGGACTACTTCTTGGTCAACAAGAGAAACTACTTCTGCTTTGGGGGATCCACCACTAGGGACTCTTTTCTTGTAGGACCTAGATCTTTATCCGCGCCTGAAGCATATGGATATGGCTTTAACGGGTTCGATAACTAGCTATGGGGCCGGATCCTGGATGAAATATACACGAAGAGGGACGAGATGGTATAGGATCCACATATGAATTTGGATCCAACAATGGGTTAACTAGAAAAGGCTATGGCTCTTGAGTTGCCTTTCAAATCGCATAAAAGGCCTGCATCTGAATCTGGACCGAGAACTGCATCTGTTGGCTAAGGAGCTAGAATCTATTGGCTAAGGAGCTAGAATCTATTGGCTAAGGAGCTGGAACAGGAAAGAATGTTAGTCGAGGTGCTGCTTCCCTTGCCATTGGTGCTGGTGGTGCCAGATCTACTGCTGTTTTGACTCGGTCAACTTCATCTTCTACCTATGCTGGCTATGGGTCTGGATATTTTTCTCTATGTTTGTAAACTGGCCCTGGAATTAGATCTGTTACTACCTCTACAGGCTCCATGCTAGCTTCTGGTCGGGATGCGGGCTATAAAACTGAATAATCTGCTACTTAGTCGACCAGGTCCACTGAATAATGAATAAACGGTATGGATTCTTTTCTTTTCCTGGGGCATTCCATTTAAGGAAGTTTTTCTCTCTAGGGTATGCCCCTGCACCCTTTCCAACTTCAGCGGAGAGGAAGGAGAATTGTAATAGGGTCTTATTGCAATAGCATACAGCCGATACTTGTACTGCTTTACCCACTTTACCCACTCTATGTACGGCAACAGGTGAGATGAGGTTCAACCAATAGGGTAAGGGTAGGGAACGAACGATGTTACACAACCGATATGGCACCATGAGGAGGAGGTTTCACAACCAACCGATAGGGCTCGAGATCCCACTACCAAGATCCACCACGAGGTTCCACTACCGCATAGGGGTTGGCATTATCAAAGGACGTTATGGATTCAACAGAATGAGTCCGTGGGAGATCCCATTGAGAACTTATAGCATAAGGCTGTGGTGTGGGTGAGTTAGTGGAGGTCACATCCGCATGATAAAATCATATAAGAAATAATGAAACAGCAGGGTAGAAATAGCAGGGTCTCCTGTATGTAACAAGAACTCAATACAATGTGATATACGATATTACGCATATCTACATGTAACTTGTCCATAGCCGGGAAGAAGAAGGAGAAATAAGTTCTTCCCCCATTGATTGGTTGAATCAGAAGACATTCTTGGTTACATCTTGGTTACATATGAGTAGCATATTGATTTAGCCATGCAGCTGCCATCCAATAAGAAGTCTGCATTAGCACCACATTACCTGAGTACACCCACTTGGAATAGAAAATCCTACCCCCATTTTCCAACAAATGGAGACTGCTGAGACATCAGGAGATGAGAAGTTGGATTGTTAGAGCTACCCTGGTGGCTGGTCTAACATTCAGGTTGTCTTTCCTACTTTGGCCTAATGGTTATTAGTTGTCAGTTAGCTAGCCAGCTGGTCCGAGGGTGGGTGGTGTATTAGCTCTTGTTTTTGATTGGCCGGAAGGAAGGTTGATCCATAGCTCCTCCTTCCATTACCCAGTAGTTGCTCTGCATGCCCTTTCCACACCCCCGGTAGTTTATTTATCTTGGCTAGCCTAGCAGCAATACAGTTTATATCCGGGTTTTCTAATCGGTAGCTCGAGAATTCACGAGGGAGGAAGGAAAGTCATAAGGCAAGCTCTCCTACGGCTATTATGGTTCGGAACCTAATCAACTACTTCTTTTATTTTCCCATTCAGACAGACAACCATAAAAATATATAACCTGCCAAGCCATCCTTCCTCACCCTTCCTTCTTTAGTAGGTTACGTATTGTTACATATGGGTCCAGGCCATCCTTTATGGGACATCCTTTCTATATGGTTCCAGATTCTATGCAGCCATTCTTCTCTTTCTTTAGTTGGTTCACCACTCACTAGCTATTTATTGTTTCCGTTCCATCCTTTATATTTTTTTACATCCTTCTTTAGTTAGCTGGTTACACTCTCTATGGTTACGTTCCTTCCTTAGTGAAACTTACCACTACGATAGATAGTTACCTCTATATAATTCTAAGAAGGCTTATCTTAGAAGGATCAACTTAGAAGGTAGTAGTGGGAAAGTAGAAGTTGAACTCATACACTACTAGCCTTAAGAGAAAACCTTGGTGTTAATACATAATATATTACCTTCTTAAAAACCTTTCTAATAATCATCCCGTGGGGTGCTTCTTGCCCTAGAGATGTCATAACCTCTATCACCCTCGCTTTGTCAAGCTTCATCATTTCTATAAACCCATTTCCGCCAAAAATCCTCTTGAGAGGTGAAGATGGAGTCCTTAGCCGACACCTATAGTGGATCTAGGGAGTAATCCACCAGGTCTTCCTCGTCCATCGTCGCTCACCCAGTTTGATGATTAAGTTCAATCAAGATTTGTGTGGAATAGCCTTGTTAGGCGTATTCATATATATAAAGAAGATAGTATAAATATACAATATAATAATGACAAAATAGAACATTCAATTCTTAATTAATAATAAGTTGGCTCTTTTTTGTTTTTCCTTTGAAATAATTCCTCGGGAAAATCTCGGGCAGTTGCCCTCATTCCAAGGATGGTACCCAATGTAAAGTGGGTGGCATAGACTTAGTGCACCTAACCCTGTGGGAATCGAGCTGGGGACCTGCACAACATGTCAAATTACCGACAATGTCTTGGCAACACCTGCCGTAAAACACACGCTAGCCAAAAGTTGATTCACCATGCACTCGGGTGAAATCCCGAGCCTATTATATATGTATTCACAACGATATTCTTCTTCCTGCTTTCCCTTACATTCTAAGAAGGCACTTTTCATACGATCTAATAACGAGCCCTTATGCCACTATGCTTTTTAGTGTCTTGAGAAGAAGGAGAACGGTAAGCAGCAATAGCAACAAAAAGAGTTTGCAGGAAGTAAATAAGCTTCAGGTGTGGATGAGTTGACTGTCAAGCTTGAGACAACCTTTGCCATGGTGTTATGCCTTTCCACCAACACAGTTTCAGGTGTTGGGCAGTATGTTTATAGTGGAGCCTCAAGACATATGACAACAAACAGATTGGCCTTCTTCAGGTTAGAGGAACAAGATACCACCATGTAGGTGGAGCTTGGTGGTGATTGCAAGTACCCGGTTACAGTTGGGTTCTATCTCATTCTGTATGCTAGCAGGAGAAGTTCTGGAGCTGCATGAGGTATTGTATGTTCTTGGTATGAATAAATATATACTTCCAGTTTCTTGTATAACAGATTTGAAGTGCAGGGCTTAGTTTGATGATCAGGAAGTTCTCATCAAAAGTAACAGCCCTGCATTCTATTCAAGTTTTGGACAAAGGAGTTATAGAGGGTGGCCTTTACAGATTTCTAATAGATCCTATGAAGCAGAGAGCCTTTTTTACTAGTATAAACAATTTGTGTGAGCTTTGGCATAGAAGGTTTGGTCACTTGAACTATGGATCTTTTCCTCCTCTGAAAGATATGGCGGTTGGATTTCATGATTTCAAGGTGGAGAGGAGAGCAGTGTGAAAGGGATGTGCACTCAACAAGCATGTCAGGTTTCTTTCCCAAGCAGTGAGTAGAGATCAAGAGAGATTCTTGATCTCATTCATTCAGATGTCTGTGGACCCATGTCATCAGCTTCATTGACAAGTAATCTTTCTTCTTTCACTTTCATTGATGATTCTTCCAGAAAATCCTGGATCTCTTTTATGAAGTCGAGGATGAGGTCTTTAACAGGTTCCAAGAGTGAAAAGCTCTTATTAAGAACCACATTGGTAGGAAGATCAAGGTATTGAGATCAGGCAATGGAGGGGAGTATACCTCCAATGATTTTGATTCCTTGTGTAGAGAAGCAGGGATAAAGATAGAGTTTATAGTGCCTTACCACCAGCATAAAAATGGGGTTGCCGAAAGAAAGAATAGGTCCATAGTAGATACTTCTAAGTCTATGGTTCATTACTTAGATCTGCCTATGTTTCTTTTGGGCAGAGGCATGTTGTACAACAGTCTACATACTTAGCAGGTGTCCTCACAGAGTGTTTGAGGACAATACTAGGAATATTTCATAGGGGATAAACCAGATGTGTCTCATTTCAGGGTGTTTGGGAGTATAGTTTAAATTAATGTTCCAGAGGAGAAGAGGACGAAGCTTCAACCCCCCAATTTAAAAGTTACACCCGCAATTTACAAGTACCTAATGAATAGTGAGTCCCTACCGGGCCTTATGGTCGAGCCTTAAAGTGCATCATGATTGGAAGAAATGGCAGAAGGCAGATGGCTCATATAATGATATATGATTGAGTGGTTGCACAAGATTGATTCAAATTCTCTCAGATTGATTCGTTTGCAGGAGCAAGATGCCTCATACATATTATATATGAGCATCCATTTCATTTTGATTCGTTTTACAGGAAGGATAAGGGACGAAGTCACTCACTATTCATATGGTGAGGGCCGCCATCGTCGCCATCATATGTCTACCCAATAAAAGACTAGAAAGACTCTTTGAATGGGTTTGTCTCGCTTAAGAAGAGAATGACTGAACTATCTGAGATATGGGTCGATAGGTATTGTTCCAGTGTATTCAAAACATTGAGTGTCCCGGTTAACCCGGGTCTAGGCCAGCAAGTCTTGGTTCGGTTTGTTCGCCTTGTTATTGTAAGGTAGAAGCCCATCGCAATTCGGCAGGTTTGGATTTGATGTATTTAGTGAGTATAAGGATAGGTCAGGGTGTGGTCCGGCAGGCAGGGTAGGTATGCATGCCTGCCTGCATATATATTAGGGCATTCCCATGCCACCAGCAGATGCTGATAGGTCCCTTCTGCTTCCTTCCTTCCCTTTGTTCCATAACTTCCCAATGAATGGTTGGCTGGGTCGTCTTGCTTGGATGGCCTGAGTCTGATCCCTCTATGAATTTCAAAGTATGCCTTCCTTGTTAGTCTTTCCATTGAGCAGAGTTCACTGATGGAATGATTGGCTTATTTCACGTACCGGTTCCTGTACTTGATGACTTAGCCATGTAGGTCTTCTTCCGTCTATCCAAGTCTAAATGAATGTATTCCTCCGTTTCTTTATGGATGCAAGAATAGGTGAATAAGCCCATTGATCCAAGAATTATCTCCTCGTGTGGTTTATTTGCTTTAGCCTATCGATATAATCACCTACTGTACTAATGGACTAACCTCTACATGACTACCTTCCTTTAAAGCCGTTGGAATAAACCGCGGGAATAACCAGTGGATGAAAAGCTGGACTAACCGACTAACAAGTGGATGATATTCTTTGTTTAGGCAGCCTCACATACTTCTTTAATCCGTATTACGTGGACTTAATCTTACCGCACCAACAATTATATCTTCCTGAATTGGCTGTATATCTGTATTTTTCCTGCTTTAAAAAGGTGTCTGGCTTAATGGCCTTCTTTCATAGGGACTCATACATACTTACCTACCTTCTTTCCCTTGTCGAACTAAATCCAGCTTACCTATATTCTTTCTTTCCTCTAAATATGGCTGATTAACCATTCCCTTTTCTGAGGCGAGCAGGAAAATAAAGACTCCGAAAGATGGAAAACATCACTAGCATCCGCCCTACGAACTACCTATGAACTCCTTGTAAACCACCATATATCTTATCGGAGAACACACCTTGATGCAGGAGCATCAAGGGCTTTTTTTATTTTGTAAATATGTTAAAAAGGGGGTGTGATAATTTTTAATATTTTATTAATTAATTTGAATAAAATAGGAGAAGGTGAGGATTTTTGTAAATATCTTTTTATTTAATAAAAGGATATGAGGGAATTTAATTAGTTGAAGGATTTTAGGGATAAAGATCTATCCTTTAGGGATGTTGAGAGATTTAGGGGTTTGTTGAAGAATTGAAGGGATTGAGCATTTAATTTAATGCTTTTTTAAATTGTATAAATAGGAGGGGGTTTTGAGAGAAAAAGACATTGAGATTGTGAGAGAGTGTGGTAGAGAGCTGGTTTTGAACAGCCAAGGCTGTAAGCCTCTAGCAATTTTTAAGGGCCAAGAACGTTGAATATTTGGCCAAGAAGATCAGTTTGTATGTTAATTTTTATGAAAGTGTGATTTTGAGTTATGCGCCTTAATGGACTGGTTTATGTATGGTTAAATTCTACATAAGTGAGCTTTCGAATGTTGGTTATGATTTGAGAGTGTTAAATTTGTGATTAAGAGTTAAATCGTGCGCCTTAGCTGAGTCTCTATGAATGATTGAAATCTAGAATAAAGAAGTGAATTGGTGAAACTGTAGTAAAATACTTGCTGACATCGATTTGTGGAAATCGATAATCATTGGTGTTGAAACTCCAAAGTGGAAATTTAATTGAAGTTGTGGAATTGGCATGAGTGATGAACGTTGGATGCTGTCCTTAGAATGATCAACGCATGAAACACTGTTCAATTTAATTTGTATATTGTTAATGAAACATGGGATAATTGCAGACTAGAGTAGTTTGTAATAGCAGGTTGCAAATTGTTGAATTGATTATATGGGAGGCGCAATCATTTTAAGAGGAATCCGATTGAACTGATGTATAAGATTGCAAATCAATATTTGAAATGGGGTTTTGTGAGTTTAAATTCAGGTACAAGGAATGATAAGGTGCGATCTCTTTTCAGAAATGCTTGCAGTGTAACGCATTTGCATTTGAAATCTGGTTGTAAACTGCTGAATGGACAGAAATGCGTTGGGTTGTTAAATTCACACTGTCAAAACTCAAATTCGTTTGCAGAGGAGTAAACGCAGAGAACTGTGAAGTCAAATTGTAGATGGAACTTGTGTGCATATAGTCATTGGAAAAATTAACAAATTAAAATCTGGAAAATTGCTGAAACTACAATTGGGAATGCAAAAGAAATCGTGGTGAATCCGGGGTAAAATTCCAGATCTGTTTATATGTATGTTAAATGTCTGACATTGACTTTTAATGTAATACAGAAGAAAGCGCTGAGGATTTTGGTTCGTGTGGAAGATTTGGTTACATACAGCAATTGTAGAATCGCTCAAGGAGTTCAGCTGTCGAATATAAACCAATGGATATGTTGAGGAGAGTTAGATGCAAAGTTAAAAGCGATAAAAGGGTAAGTTAACGTGTGAGCAATTGTTGCAATAAAAAAATATCGATTGGTATCAATAGTAAGAGCGCTGGAATAGTTACATTGTTCTGATTTTAAAATACAATTTTAAGAGCATATGTGAAACCAGATCTTAGTGAAAGTCTGCTATTGAGACTCTGGAAAGGGTCTTATATGAAAAAAATTGTGGTAACTTCAGAAAACTAGGAAATGACTGTATTTTTTAGTTGATGATACAATGTCAAGTTGAAATAAAATATGAGTGCATTTGTTGGATTGATCTTTAAATTTGATCTTGAAGGCGCATGTGAAATATCTGGTTTGAATGATGAAGTGGAAATGCAGATTGAAGTTTTGAGATGATATTGAATAATGTTTGCATGTAAACTGGAATTGTAAATGCGCATTGTATTTTGGGATGAAAGAATGTTGGCATTGATATGGTTTTCAAAATCATTTGAATATTATGAAATTGCTTGAAGGTGAGTGGATGCAGATTGATATTATATGAGATGGTGTTAAATGATTTTGAGCCTTACATTGGAAAGATTCCGCAGGTTGAATGATGGTGTGAATTTGCCAGTAGATTGAGGATTTTGATTTGGGTAAAAGTTTAAGATGCATTCTTATATACATGGTTATTGAAGATCCTGGGATTTGCAGGCCTTGCCTGCGTCATTTTTGGTATCAGAGCTTGGCTCTGTATGAAAGTTCTTGAGAAGTAATTTTTGGTTATGCATTCGAACAGAATAGAATTTTGTGTTGATCGGTAAAATTTGATATGGGTTGTATGAGTGATTGTCAAATTGCAGGCGATAAGTGCAGAGATAAATTATGACAACAGATGTGCATGCAGATAAAGGAGATTAGATTCTAATCTGACAGTCAAGCAACCAGAATGCAGCTGAATGAATGAAGAATTGTGCAGGTATTTTTTTTGTTTAATTTTGATTTGGGTTTTACTGACAAAGAAATGGAATGAGGATTGATGGTTGCAGCAATGAAGAAACTCAGCAAAGAAGGAATTGTTTCTGACATCTAAAGTTTGCCAGATAAAGCTAGAAGATTGGAAGAGAGGATCAGATTTTAAAATTTGATTGACAGTGGTTGAATATCGAGAATTTGTGCAGAGGAAGCATAAAGATTTGCTGAAACAGATTTGCAGGAGTGGTGAGATTCTGAAGGTAATTGAAGTGTAGGAGAATGGAAGGACAAGATCAGACGAGATCTTGGAGGTAAGATGATATGTTTTTGAAGAATAGAATATTGTAGTCTTTGCATTGAAATATTATTGCAACTCCCAAAAGGAAATTTCTAACAGATAAAGGAAGCTGGTGAAAGTTTCTAAGAAAACATAGAGGTAGCAGAACCTTGAAGAATTCCAATCGAGATTGGAAAAGGAGGACAGTTGTGTTCTTAGAACAGGTAGATGAGTTGAAGCCCGGGAAGAGCAAAGAGAAGTGCTCAAAGGAGGTTCCGGAGATAGAGAACCAATTACTTGCCAAAAGACTGAGTGAGGAGAGCTTGGTGAGGTAAGTGGCGGCAGGACAGGACTTGCTGTTGAAGAGGCTTTAGTGCAACTCATAGTAAAGTGAGTGAGGGACTCATAAAGATGGAAAGGATAATGACTAGTGACAGTCGTAACAGAGGTTCTGAAATCAACCATAGCAGAGGACAAAAGAAGAAGGATGCCAAGGTAATTGGCATACAAAGAAAGTTAAGCAAAGAGGAACATGAGAGGGAGAAGGCTGAGATAGCAGTTCAGCTTGAGGTGTTAATGGAGATGTTGCAAAGAAATGAGGTAGACCAGAAGCATGGTTATGTCATAAGAAAGAAGCTGAAGTGGTAGAGGCTACAAGAGAAGTGGAATCATCAGGTAAATATGCAGTTGGTGAAGGAACTAAGGGAACTTGAACAGGTTATAGATGCTAGACAGAGGATAGAGAAGCTCGAAAGAATTGAGCTACAACAAAAGGAAGATGCTGAAGAAGATGTTGAAGTTTCGATATGTTACCCAGAAAGTGGACCATTACTTTTTGAAAGTGATGAAGAGCTAGAGGAGTTGAATCATATGAATGATTCGAAGCAGCCGGAAGATTTGATGACTAAAGCATCAAATAAGACTGTCAGGTCTTGTGATTTTAAAACTAATGATTTGTATGTGATTGCAGGTTTGGAAGAAGATAGGCAGTCTTTTGAAGTTGTCAAAGATGTGAAAGAGTACCTTCCAGAAGATGAAAGTTTTGAAGCAGAGGCTGGAAAAAAATCAGTTCACTACAATGGACAAATGCTGGAAGACATCATTGAAATAGCTGATGAGAAGGGGAGACTAGCTGACAGTCTCAAGAGTTCTTTGAGTTTGGATCAGCATACTGATATGCTGACAGAAGAAGAGAAATCAACGCAACATACTGAAGTGTTGCTAAAGGGAAAAGAGGTACAGAAGCCTTATTTTTTTATTATAATGATTGTCTTATGATTGAAGATTTTGTTGCAGACGCTGGAACATATTTGGCACAGGTGGATAGCCAAATGGAAGAAGGAAAGGAAGAACATCTACTGAAGGATGTTAAAGATAGATTGCTGAAGAAGGATGACAAAGCAGTTGTCATAAATAATAATAAAAAAGAAATTGCAGATGATGAGCAAAGGAATGTTGCAGAGGGACAGGAAGTTTGGGAGGCCGCAACATTTATAGTAGCAGCAGCAGAAAAGGTGCAAAACAGCAGTAAGGGTGAAAAGGAAGCAATCAAAACAAGTGAAGAACAAGCAAGAATGAGAGTTTAGCAATCAAGAAATGGAAACAATCAGCAGACAGAGGACATACTGGACAGAGAAATTGAGTTGATAAGGAGGTTGTAGTAAACATCCCAGGAGAAGAGCATTGAAAGAAAATTTGACAACAGAATGGCCAGGTGAAAGGTGCAGAGAACAAAGTGGAGCCTTACGGCACAAAAATATGGAAACGGAAGACAACAAAATGATAACCATGATGATAGAAGCAATCGACAAGCACGAAAAGATTACAAAATAAAATTTGGGATCCAGGAGGAAATATCCAGACTTATGACCAGGTGGTCATGAATTTTCTTACATGGGGAGTTTGATGCAGGAGCATCAAGGGCGTTTTTTATTTTTTAAATATGTTAAAAAGGGGGTGTGATAATTTTTAATATTTTATTAATTAATTTGAATGCAATAGGAGAAGGTGAGGATTTTTGTAAATATCTTTTTATTTAATAAAAGGATATGAGGGAATTTAATTAGTTGAAGGATTTTAGGGATAAAGATCTATCCTTTAGGGATGTTGAGAGATTTAGGGGTTTGTTGAGGAATTGAAGGGATTGAGCATTTAATTTAATGATTTTTTAAATTGTATAAATAGGAGGGGGTTTTGAGAGAAAAAGACATTGAGATTGTGAGAGAGTGTGGTAGAGAGCTGGTTTTGAACAGCCAAGGCTGTAAGCCTCTGGCAATTTGTAAGGGCCAAGAACGTTGAATATTTGGCCAAGAAGATCAGTTTGTAAGTATGTTAATTTTTATGAAAGTGTGATTTTGAGTTATGTGCCTTAATGGACTGGTTTATGTATGGTTAAATTCTGCATAAGTGAGCTTGCGAATGTTGGTTATGATTTGAGAGTGTTAAATTTGTGATTAAGAGTTAAATCATGCGCCTTAGCTGAGTCTCTATGAATGATTGAAATCTAGAATAAAGAAGTGAATTGGTGAAATTGTAGTAAAAGACTTGCTGACATCGATTTGTGGAAATCGATAATCATTGGTGTTGAAAATCCAAAGTGGAAATTTAATTGAAGTTGTGGAATTGGCATGAGTGATGAACGTTGGACATTGTCCTTAGAATGATCAACGCATGAAACACTGTTCAATTTAATTTGTATATTGTTAATGAAACATGGGATAATTACAGACTAGAGTAGTTTGTAATAGCAGGTTGCAAATTGTTGAATTGATTATATGGGAGGCGCCATCATTTTAAGAGGAATCCAATTGAACTGATGTATAAGATTGCAAATCAATATTTGAAATGGGGTTTTGTGAGTTTAAATTCAGGTACAAGGAATGATAAGGTGCGATCTTTTTTCAGAAATGCTTGCAGTGTAACGCATTTGCATTTGAAATCTGGTTGTAAACTGCTGAATGGACAGAAATGCGTTGGATTGTTAAATTCACACTGTCAAAACTCAAATTCGTTTGCAGAGGAGTAAACGCAGAGAACTGTGAAGTCAAATTGTAGATGGAACTTGTGTGCGGATAGTCATTGGAAAAATTAACAAATTAAAATCTGGAAAATTGCTGAAACTACAATTGGGAATGCAGAAGAAATCGTGGTGAATCCGGGGTAAAATTCCAGATCTGTTTATATGTATGTTAAATGTCTGACATTGACTTTTAATGTAATACAGAAGAAAGCACTGAGGATTTTGGTTCGTGTGGAAGATTTGGTTACATACAGCAATTGTAGAATCGCTCAAGGAGTTCAGCTGTCGAATATAAACCAATGGATATGTTTAGGAGAGTTAGACGCAGAGTTAAAAGCGATAAAAGGGTAAGTTAATGTGTGAGCAATTGTTGCAATAAAAAAATATCGATTGGTATCAATAGTAAGAGCGCTGGAATAGTTACATTGTTTTGATTTTAAAATACAATTTTAAGAGCATATGTGAAACCAGATCTTAGTGAAAGTCTGCTATTGAGACTCTGGAAAGGGTCTTATATGAAATGCGTTGTGGTAACTTCAGAAAACTGGGAAATGACTTTGTATTTTTTAGTTGATGATACAATGTCAAGTTGAAATAAAATATGAGTGCATTTGTTGGATTGATCTTTAAATCTGATCTTGAAGGTGCATGTGAAATATCTGGTTTGAATGATGAAGTGGAAATGCAGATTGAAGTTTTGAGATGATATTGAATAATGTTTGCATGTAAACTGGAATTGTAAATGCGCATTGTATTTTGGGATGAAAGAATGTTGGCATTGATATGGTTTTCAAAATCATTTGAATATTATGAAATTGCTTGAAGGTGAGTGGATGCAGATTGATATTATATGAGATGGTGTTAAATTATTTTGAGCCTTACATTGGAAAGATTCCGCAGGTTGAATGATGGTGTGAATTTGCCAGTAGATTGAGGATTTTGATTTGGGTAAAAGTTTAAGATGCATTCTTATATAGATGGTTATTGAAGATCCTGGGATTTGCAGGCCTTGCCTGCGTCACACCTATTCTAGTCTAGGACTACCTTATGAACTGGGAGACATAGCTCTTATCAGATAACATCCCTATTATGGGACCGCCAATTATAGGACAACAAGATGATCTGATGAAATCCTTCATCATTTTCCCACCCCGTTGCATGCACATATTCAAAAACTGCACATCCACATCATAGAATTGAAACACGGGACAACATGCTAGGAATGAACCCATACGGGGTGGACGCTTCAAACACAGGATCAGTGCTTTTATTTATACTTCGATGCTTACATACTTAGATTCACCATTTGAATAAGATCATACACCACATAGCAGCACATAGCCAGTCATTGCTATTCTAGCCGATCATAGAAAGAGAAGGTCATAGCCAATTGTAGTAGCCGATATAGCCAATAGCTGCTAGTCATTGCCTTAAGTTCATAGCCGATAGATGGTCATAGACATATGGGGGCATAGCCAATAGCTGATCGATCATAGCTAGAGTGAATTGCTAGAAATAATTTCCGAGAGAAGAGAAGTGACCCATATTACCCCGGATGGAACTATGTGCTGTTATGGCTTCTGTGAACGACTTCTATATGAGTTCCCTTCCCCACCAGAAGAATGAGATCGAGACATGTCATTACCATACAAGCATATTGACTAAGCCATGTTACCAATAGATGATATTGATTGGATTAGTTCAATAGATTGGATTGATAACTGATGAATCCTTCTGCTTATGCTACTTGCCAAAGTGGGTCTCTTGCTGCCCGTGTCTCCTTGTCTCTTCCTCAGACCTAATCTGTCCAACCGTTGAACCATCAGATGGCCATCCCAACGTCAAACTGTAAGATTCAATCTACCCCAATACCTATTGTTAAGATTCCATCTGTCGCAACCAATGCCACCCTTGAACTAGTCAATTTCTCATCTCGATAGAACCGCACTCTCTATCAACTTGACACGCCCAGTCTTTTCTTTCTGAATTTCCCATCCTGGAAACACACTTTAATGAATGCTGGTTCTATCCATGATACCACTACTTCTGAGAATCTGTTTGTGTTATTACATACATAAAGAATGACTGGAAAAACTCATTTTACTGGGCAGATCTCAATCGAGTCGAAGGTCGAAGGCAGAAAGGAAGGCGGGTCGGGGAGTGAGTTCGAAGTGAAATGAAGCGTTGAAGGGTCGGTGGAAGGCCCAGTACACTTTCAGTACCAAATACTCATTCCTCTTTACGCTTTCAGTACCCAATCCTCATTCCTCTTTACACTTTCAGTACCCAATCCCATTCCGTTCAGTCTGCTTTCAGTACCCAATCCCCATTCCCCTCTTTCAGTCCGCCTGCCCAGTACAATCACCCAGGAAGGAAGGAAAATATGCATTTTCGCCATTATGCTTTTACGAACCAATCCCCCCCATTACGCTTTCAGTCCACCTACTAGTATGCATGTCCAATCTTCATTCGTGTGATCCCAACACCATGATCCTAACGTATTTGCGGAATATGATATGCCTTGTGGGAATGAGTTATAAATTCATTCATGTGATCCCAACACCATGATCCTAACTTATTTGCGGAATATGATATGCCTTGTGGGAATGAGTTAGAAATTCATTCATGTGATCCCAACACCATTATCTATGTTATGTTTCCATCACAATATATACAATTCTATCACCCCAATGAAATATGGCAGGCGGGAATTAGAGAAGTATGCTTTCCAGGATGGCATTGCCCAATCGGAGCTTGCGTTAGTAGGCGGAGTCTGCCAGACAAGAAATAGCAAGAATGAGTAGTCCCTACGGTAATAAAATATGGATTCCCTCATTCATTCCATATACAAATGAATAGTAATGTAAATAACTATGTTCAGGGACTACAACCGTAATGGGATTGGTTGGTTGTATTGTATGGGGTGCGCCGGGATGAATCGATAAGGGGTATACCCGATTCATATGTCCCAGTAGTGTTAGGAGGTTATTAAGTCTAACCCATAACCAGTCCTTTGTAAATGCCAACCATAGCCCTTATACCCAACACCATCCATTATCCCAACAGCCCTTGATCAACACCAGCCAATATCCAGTATTCCTGGTGGAGGGCCTGGTGGATGACCACAAGAACTACATACCATCAGTACTACTTCGTATTTCATTTACCAGCCATTCATTATTCTAGGAATTGTGTCCTTGATCAATAGTAGCTAGGCCAGTATTTCAAACACCGTTATCCCATTCCCATTAGGTGTGGTTAGCCTTGGTCAACGCCAACTTTCCATTCAGCAGGATTAGCCATTAGTCCATTCCTAGCCATCATGAAACAGTCCTTAGTCCATATATTGAAGCAGTCAAGTCATTATTTAAAACACCAATCCTTGATCCACACGGTTATTCCAAACACCAGTCATTCGCCCAAACACCCCCTTTATCAACATGGTTCTGTGTGGTTAGCCATGATGAACACAGAAATCTATATTGGGACTCATTGGCAGTGGCTGGTATGAAAAAGAAATATACATACATTATTCCAGGAAAGGATGGATGTGTGTCCTTGGTAAACCCTCCCCAGCCATATAGTGATGGTGTATGTGCGGTTAGCCTCGATCAACCCCATTCAGTCTTCCAGGATGTGTGGTTAGCCATGATCCCAATCCAAAGCCATTATTCCAGTGTGGTAAACATTGATTACAAACACCAGCTAGGGGTGTAGAACAAATGGTAGATTGAGATCCATATCCATTAGCCATCTAGTTACTGCCTGTAGCTTGGTAGGCTTCTCACAACAAATCATGACCTGTGGGCTAAGTCGGTTATTCACATTGATGTATACTTGTTTTTCAGAGTCATTTACCTCTCTTTTTAGTCGAGTGTGCTAACGCACCCATTGACCCACAACTTTTCTTTAGCAATATTTCTCTCTGCTAAGCACTTTATCTCACTGGCACTGCTTCTCTAACCCTTCTGCTCACTGGATCCAATCATCTCAAGCTCACCTTGGGAGGGTGGATCCAATCATAAGCAATCCAATACAAAGAGACAAACACTGGTAAATAAATCCCATTCCCAGGCCAATCCCTGTACGAGTAGTTGGTTCCAGGGATAAACAACTGAACCTGTACCATATCGATTGGTACCGGCTACACATCATAGTTGTACCAGATTAGGTTAGTTCCCGGCTGGATGCTCACTATACAATTAGACGGTCTAAACCTTGAGTTCCTATACTCGCATAGATAAGGATAAGGAAGTAGCGTCAAGTAAAGGTGTTACCGCATATAGGTTTTCAACCCTGTAAGGACTTTCCAGAACATACTTGAACTAGGCTAAGCTGCCTCAAGCTTTCACCTCCAAGCATTAGTTCTTGGACGGCTAGTCCTATCGGCTTCTCTTGATAGCTGGGTTGGTCCACCTCCTACTGCTACTCTCGTTATCTGGATATATAGGCTAGTCATCATCCATACCCCCAATAGATCAGTCGGGTGAAAGCTATTACCGCAAACCATACCCATCGCGAGCTAACTAAACATGCAAGCAATCTCACCTTCCACTAATGACTGATCCTACTAGACTGATTCTACTGCCTGACCTCAAGCAAGTGTGACCTCACCCAAGAGCTAGTGCGAGAAAGAAACAATAGCTAGTGGAAGCAATCTCAACATCCAATACTTACTGATTTTACTGCCTTACCTCCTGCCAAGCTATCATCCAAGCCATCAAACCAATCTCCAAGCCATAGCAATCGAAATAACCCTAACACAGCTAATGCTACTACCCAAAGCCAGAACGAAATAACCCTAACACTTTTCATGCTAATAGCGAAACGAACACTAACACATCCAATTCTACTTTAACTACCACTTGAACTACCTTCCCAAACCAATACTTCTAATCTTTTTAGTAAAAAATAGAAATCTTAAACTACGCATCATCACTAAGCTCCACTTGTATGCCTGCCTTTAGAGAGAGTAAGTAAGCACACATGCTATCTAGCCTTCACACACTAGTAAGTCAGTAAGTAAGTGCTACACTTGCATCATATCTTCCTTCCGGGGGCTGCTGGCACCACCTAGTTAGCCGATATGCTTATTCCTATCGTCATATTCTCCAATAGACCTAAGTTAACGACCCTCATGTGGTTATTCCGTTGGGCTCGATAGATCTTATACTCATCGATAAGCCTATAACTCATAATGAATAAGTCAGTCGATTGTATATAGTTCATGGAACACCTGATTCGTGCTGCGGGTTGTACGGATAGTCATTCGGAGCAGTCTTCAACCTATGCGACTAAGGCACAACCGACATTCTACCTGCGGTATACTACACTGTCTTCGCCGAACTTGTTGCAGCTAGCTATGCGTTCTTAGCGAAGGCGAAGAAACGAGCTTGGTAAATCGTCTCGTGTCCCCAAACTCATCACGGTGATCGTTTTGCCTATCTTGCCTATATATACGTAAAAGGGTTCATGGAGCAGAATACCTGACCCGTGTCTGCAGAAAGGTTGTTCCGTAACCTCTATAGTAGTGGCCACCTCACTGTGTACTCCCCCTCAATTTGGCTTTATTCCTGCCTCTTGCTCAAAGCTTGTGATAGGTGCTCATACCCCTCATAACACTTAACCGTACACATTTACGTTCAAGGTTGTTGTATCTGTGAGACCAGGTTGTTAGGCATCTATGGGACTTGTGGGTGTACTTGGAAAAAGGCTCCCGGTGAAGGGCTCTCTCTTCTCTATAGATCCTCCTGGAATAATGGCTCTGGTATATGGGCTCATCCTACCCAGCTTCCCTCCTAATTGGGATCCAATCAGTCAAAATAAAGAGATAATTCCTCCCTTAGTGGGCTTGGATGAGGGCTGAAGGTTTAAGGAAAAAGGCTTAAGGTTACAAGTTAAAGGGTTCCAAGGTGGAAAGGCTCTTGGCTTGTTGTGAATGGATTAAAGCTTCTGGCTTCTGTTGGGAACCGAAGGGGGCCTTATCCTATCGTTTGGTGGGTCCCATAAGGTAACACAACTTGTCTTAATATATTTTGGTGGGAAGGATGGGAAACAAAAGAAATAATTTCACTCAAATTGATGGGGCCTTTTCCTCACTCGGGTATGATGGGTCTCTTGCCTGGGGAACATCTCTCTAGCTATGATGGGTAACTCTTATCCCTCGTTCGGTTATGTTGTGATGTTTAACGTGTATCATGTGATGTGCACCCCTTGCCATTCATCCATCCGTTGGACCACCCCGCTCGGTAGATGTTGGCCATCGATAAAATCAATAAAGCAAGCCCGCAATCAAATCAATGGGTAACACAATATATAAACGTATAGAACGTTAAGTGTAATAAGCACCTAGCTTTTATGGTGTCTTGTATTTGTTGGTGTGTTGGTGGGTGTAGGCCCATGGTTGTTGTTCGGTCTAGATCCGCCTGTTTCCCGGGGCTGCTATTGATCTCTGATCTAGCCCTCCTTGACCTGGAGACCTGCCTGAATGATATATCTATTGATACCTTTCTGTATATCTCGCTACCGCCTGCCTTCGAACTTCTATAAACCTTGTGACCTGACTCACTTCCTTCATCGAACTTGCTATCGTATCTCGATTGATACCTTAAAGTATCGATCTTGATAGTATCTCTATTGCTGCCCGGCTCTATCTCCCTGAGATCTTTCATCTTTCTACCTGCTCATATCGGTCTTGCTGCCTGTCCGTATCTCGATTTCTCATTGGAGACAATGAATGTGATGGCTTCGGCGACTAACCCGATCACTGAAGAGCTTGCCAGAACGCTTTGCTCAACAGGAGCATCGATGGATGGAAAGATTAATTATTGATGGATGATGATTCTACTTTGCTTGACAAGAGCACCGAGCTAGAGACCCGATATTGACCTCTCCTTGTTCCCGTATTTATATTTATTAATGCCTTCTCCCTCCTTCCTTCCTGCTTATCGAGATCTTGATACCACCTGCTCTCTCGATGGATACATGTCTCTCTATTAATACCTGTTCATATATCTCTTGCCACTCGCTTAGGTCTAGTCTCTATCCCTACCTGATCTCTCTCTTGCCACCTACTTGAGCCTAGAGCTAACAGCCCACCAAGTAAAAGGTAAGGCCACCCACCATACGCGAAAGATGATGTTCACCAAAGTCGGCACGGATAGAAAAATTTCTGCTGCTTTTAGAAATATATCCTATATTGCTTGCCTGCTTAGATCTTATCTATCGACCTATTGATATCTGACCTCGAACTACTATACCTTGTGACCTTCCTGATATATATTGTTGTCCATATATCTATACCTACTGTGAGCCATTCGCTATCCCCTCCTTATATTAGCTAGACCTACTAGAACTATCACCCCGAGATCCTGCCCACCCAGAAAGAGACCTATGGGAAGTCACCAAAAGCCCACAGTGAAGAACCTACCTACTGTTATCTATCTATAATGAGATGAGCCCAAATCGACTGAGATAGTAGGGGGGGGAATTTATTGGGAATAACTAAGTCTTTCTCTTTTGAGATTTGATTGATTGGTTCGATTAGCAGGGGAGAGCCGCCGATAAATGACGACTGGAGCCAGCACCACATCTCCCCGGTCGGGTGGGGACCTTCCGATCGGCTTCCCTGATTGATAAATTCTAAAGGTTCCTGGCTCCTTCCTGGCTCCTTGTTGTGTGACCTGAACCCGTAGACCTTAAATCCTGATAAGTTGATGATTACCACTCGTAGACCCACCTACCCTGGATTTTTCTACCATCACAACAGCTACTGGTGGAAGCTAGCCTCACGTATATAAAACTGCTACCGGCTGTTGCTAGCCTCACGTATATCAGACAACTACTGGTGCTAGCTAGCATCCCATTCGTAGTCGGAATCAAGCCAAGGCCCGACAGGGACTCATCCGAGGTTAGGAGGGTGAGGTAATTTCCTATCCTAAATGAAAAGCTTATCTGGGATGTACTTAGGCAGGAGATGAGGAGGTTTTGAAGCCCCATACACTCAGAGATATGTATAGCCCTCCATCACATATAAACCCCTAGGGTGCTCACCACCTTTATTACTTCCTTAGTCATGCAAAGGGCTGGTTCACGGAAAATTAGAGTGTAGAGAGGAGCTATAATGTTATAACAGATATGTGCGTACTGCTGCGGGATACTTATTAATATATGTTTGTACGTTGCTCTAGTTGATCCCTCATCAGGTATTAACACCTGGGCCCATGGGAGGGTGGGTAAGGAACTAGGGAAGTTTGTTTTTTATATGCCTACCCTCATTATGAAAACCTCCCCTCTTCCTTCTATAGACCAACTTGTAAACTCTTAGATAGGATATGAGATAATGTCTCTCATAGATGGCTTCTTTGGTTACAATCAGATCATGTCATGATAGCCTATGAAGACCATATAAAAACCTAATTTTTGTAGGAGTGGGGTACCTATTAATACCATGCCCTTGAATATAAAGAACACTAGTGCAACCTACTAATGTGCTATGATCACTACCTTCCATTATCTTATTAAGAATATAATCCAAATCTATGTTTATGACCTCATCTCTAAATCTTAGCATTGAGGTTTAAGTTGGTTGGCATCAAGGTCACAAAGGAGGCATCGAGCTAAGAATCAAAGTTTTCAAAGTTTTTCTGGTCCTCTCAAGTCATGGATTGGTTTTGTTGAATGGGCAGGGCGTACACCACAAAGGGATTGGTTTCTCTTATGGGCTGGGCGTACGCAAGGATGGATGGATGGATCATACCGCTATTACTTTATTTAATTGATAGCAGTTGCATCGTATAATAAGGGTGTTGAGATTGCAACAAGATGATGAGCTTAGTGGAAAGGAGTCGCCTTCACTAAGTGGGCCCACAGGCTATTTTTGGTGCAAAGTCTATTTTTAGACTATGTCTATTTTTAGACATATGGATCATGATTCTATGAGTTGCAGGATGCTATTTGTGGAGGGTTGGTCAAGTTAGAAAAAGAGATGGAATTCTATTTTTAGACATACTGGGCGGAATCTATTTTTAGATTGCCAGTCTAAAAATAGATATGTCATATATTATTAGCTCTTAATAATATTTAGACTCTAAAGTTTTTCTTATTCTCTTGGAGCACTTCAGTTTGATGCCTAGAAGTGGCACATGCAACTGAAAGAAGAAATTAGGCAATTCCTAGGGTTTGGTGGAGCTATTGCATGGTTGACTTCAGTTAGAACTCCACCAACAAGTTTGGTAAAATTGATTAAACAAGATAAAATAAATTGTATTCAATTTAACTTAATATAAACATAGTTGAGCCTATTGTATTGATTTAACTAATTGATACAATTAGTGGTGGTGTGGTGGTATTTAATTAATTTACTGGTGCTAAATATTCATCAACTAAAGAATGCACTCAGTTATGATACATGGGCAATTCAGTAGAACAGTGCGAGAATAAGATAAAAAGCGAGATCCTTCTCGATTTGTATTTCTCTGACACTGACACATACGAGATAGGTGGAGTAAGCCCATGAGGATTGCGCAATCAGGCCAGGTGGTTATCTATTTAATGAAGCCATCCCATAGCTTTGAAAACACAATAGAGGCTGGCTATCAAGTGGCAAAAGGTTGGAGCATGAGCTTTGCTAGATCTAGCTTGATAGTGTGTAGCAATTGAGGGTGTGCATGAGAGCTTGTGAGGAGCTTTTGTACTATGATTGCTACATGATCTCCATGACATATAATATACAGATAGTTGGGGTTTTATTTCAACACCATTAAATACTATTGTTCATATATGGTGTTTGTTGACTGTGTATACATACCATTAGTTTGTTTTACGCATGCTTCATTGATCAATAAATAGAAAATTGTATCATGTGCATAGGCCCAAATAGTGTGTGATCGGGAGAATCTCGGTGAATAATATATCAGTTATTCAAATTTCTAAAAAGAGCAAGTGCGAATTTCTGCTCTGGATCACTAGATTATTAGTAAACCCCGTCCGGGCTACTGGCTCTAAACCCTCAAGGTGTGGTTGGTGGGCTTTCGAATGGGAACTAATAGTGGGGCTGGTGGGCTCATTTATTCCTAGGATCGATCAAGAAGGAGCAAGTAACAATAATCAATAATGACCAGCAGGCAGGGATGAATATCTATAACTAGTAATTATAGGTGTTGGTGGTGGATAACTAGTAATTAGAGGGGTAATTCTAGGGATTATAATAGCCAAGTCTGACGAAGCATCCATCGAAACAAAAAATATTGTATATTCATATCTTGTACCCTGAATATTAAGAATATCTTATAGCCTATCCATCATGTAATTCCTACTGATGATTCTGTGCTATAGGCCCTATTCCCACTACTGAATGCTTGACCTTGAGTGTTGTTGGTTAGGTAAATATTAGATGGTCACCCCTTATCTGTTCTTAGGGCAATGATAAATAAGCAGTACTAAATAGATGTTTAACCCATGTTGGGATATTAGTTTTATGGGTTGGAGAGAGTTTTGTCCTGACATTCCACATAGGTATTTACTAGCCCTTACATATAAAATGAAAAGGTAACCAGGGTAGTGTCTGAATGAACACCAAGATTACTAAATATAAAGCCTATCCAAACGAAGGATAATGCTCAAGTAATGGCACCAAATAATATAATTGATCTAAGTAGCATAGAGCGAGTAAAAGCTGCCCTATTGTTACTAGTGCACGACCTGACCTATCCACGGTCAAAGTCCCAGATATTGAAGTAATTGACGGATAAAAGGTATCATAGTAAGGGTCCCTTCGCCTCGCTTTTGTCGGCTCGAGGTTTGTTTCGTGACAGATTACAGAATATCCACTAGCTCATGGACATAAAGTTGAAGCATTCTACTACTTTGTACCCCCAAACCTCCGAACCATAGAGAACAGTAGGCCGGATAAGGGAGTCCATGAGGGACATCTTGGACGAGAAGTCCTGAAAATGGTGTTGAAAACACTATCTCTTGACGAGGGCTAAGGATCCATAACCCTTGTTGACCTGAGGCTGGATGGCCTATCGCAAACTAAAGCGGGGTCCTTAGAATTTAACCCCCAAATATGTGTAGGTACCGGTGATCTCAATCTCCTCTCCTCTAAAGAATAAATGAAGGTCCGAAGTCTTCTTCAACACATTGAAGATCATAACCTTGGTTTTACCCAAATTGATCATCAACTGCCAAAGATTGCAGAAAAGAGCTAACGCATCTAACTGTCTTTACAATCCCTTTTGAGATGGGGCCAGGAGGGCCACGTCGTCAGCAACGAGTAGGATAGATATGATAACCTGGTGGAGGAGGCAGCGATCGCTGCCCTGGATATGCTCATGAAGGAAGGAATCCAACTCATCAATATAGATCCCAAACAAGGTGGCGGATAGGGGGCATCCCTGTTTAACCCCAGCGGTACTCCTTATCAACTCTGACACCCCTTGAACTGTGCGGAGACGTCCAAGGACCGACTTGTATAGGCGCATGATCGCAGTTAGTAGGGTCTTAGAGATGCCAATGTCTCGGAGCCTCTAGAACAGGGCTTGGCGCGGGACAAAGTCAAAAGCTTTTCGAAAGTATACCAAAGCAGCAATATACTTTCGAAGAGCAATGACGTGGCTCCTCAATGATGGCTCGGAGGGTAAAGATGTGATCAATAGTCTGATAAGAGGGTAATAAATCTTCCTGCCCCCTAGCTTTTAGGTGTCTCTACTCCAGCTCACTAGAGAGCCACATATGGAGAACCATAACATAGAGCTTAGAGAACGTGTGGCCCACCATGATCGTCCTGTAGTTGTTGGGATCTTAATTGGAACCCGATTTGTGTATCGGGTGAATAGTGTGATGAGACCATGCCGGTGGAAAACCTGTAAAAACCACATGGTTTAAGAGATAAACCAAGTAATTACCTAGAGCACGAAGACCGTGCTTGAATAACTCTGCATGGAAACCTTCCTCGTCTGTTGCTTTGCTGTTGTTCATCACCAAAATGGCCTTGCTGATGTTCTTGTATTATACCTTGTTCTCTTCTGATTTGATGAGTGTCAGCCCTTTGGACTGGACTGTAAGGGTCTGTCTTGATTCCCCCTTCCTTATTGCCTTAGCTTAAGTCCGAGTCACCATAGGTAGATACTTTCTTTATTTAGATGTCTTTGCTCGACCGTCCTTTCTTTCTTTCTTTCCTACCGACAAGGCGGATAGTAAAGTTGCCCACTTAGTTTCATTAGGGAATTTCCCATATTGAGAGGTCCCACCAGGTCTTGCAATACGCCACCTTCTCTTCATTTTGCGTTGGGCCAATACCCTTTCAGCGACCACGCCACCCACTCCCATCGTCCCGGGCTCTTTGAATCCATCGGTCAGCTACGACACCCACAGTATAAAATGTAGGCATGGTTCCCGGAGAAGGAACTGGAGAACAATAAGACACTTAAATTCCAGAACTTATTATAAAAGGTGGATAATTAGGACGGGTGTAGCATCATACATGGGAGTATGATACCTTTGGAAGCATGGGAACTTGAAAGCTTGAGTTGTAGGCCGAATCAATAGTTCATAGCGCCCTAGCCACTTGAAAGAGAGAGAGAAGAAAGGAGATGTCCTACCCATCGAAAAGGCATCTACGGTGTGACCCAGAAACCTCCTAATTTTACATTTTCGTGTAGAAACTTTGCATTTTAACAATGGACATGGGTAATTACTCATCTCGAGTCCATCTCAGGGCCTCTGAATGCATTTTTGGCAAGGGAATTGGAAGCACTGGTAGCAGAAGCAAGAGCAAGCATAACAGAAGCGAAAGTAGCAGATCCGGTTCCATATTCTATTAGAGATATGGTACCATACACAGATTTACCAGCACTTTGCTCAGCATCCCTCTCCTCGACCTCATAACCTCGGCTAATTCGATGGTGGCCTGAAGTCGAGAGTTCGGCAAGCTCACCCTATGGGCCTTATAGTCAAGAGTTCGTCAGGCTCACCCTACGAGTCCTTTAGTTCTTCAAGGTCCTCTCCCGGTGGTCGAGTCATGCTGTAGCATGATGGCGGCTTTTCCCTCCCCCAAAAGAGAGTTTTTCCTAACCATATGAATGATTAGCATTAACACTCCTCTCCTCAACCTCGTAACCTCGGCCGAGTCTCTACGGGCCTTTTGGTCAAGGCCCCTACCGAGTCCTATCCTCACGCGTTACCTCTCCTTGACCTCGTAACCTCGGCCGAGTCCCTCGACCTCGTAACCTCAGTCGAGTCCCTCTTCTTTTAGTCGAGAGTTCGTTACCTTACCCTCCAGGCCTCACCTTTTTAGGGAAGGTGAGTGAGAAATCCCTTGACCTTGTAACCTCGGTCGAGTCCCTAACGGGCCTCGCCATATGAATAGTGAGTCCCTACCGGGCCTCGACCTCGTAACCTCGGCTGAGTCCATGACGGGCCTCACCATATGAATAGTGAGTCCTTACCGGGTCTCGACCTTGTAACCTCAGCCGAGTCCCTAACGGGCCTCACCATATCAATAGTGAGCCCCTACCGGGCCTCCGGGCCTCACCTTTCTTAGGTCAGGTGAGCAATAAATCCCTCACCATATGAATAGTGAGTCCCTACAGGGCCTCGACCTCGTAACCTCAGCCAAGTCCCTAACGGGCCTCACCATATGAATAGTGAGTCCCTACCAGGCCTCGACCTCACAACCTCGGCCGAGTCCCTAACGGGCCTCACCATATGAATAGTGAACCCTTACCGGGCCTCTGGGCCTCACCTTTTTAAGGAAGGTGAGCAAGAAATCCCTACGGGCCTGTTAGTCGAGCAATAAATTACCTCTCCCTCCATGCCTGTCTGTTTGGTAAAGGTTGTTCCTTCCCCTCACTCAGTTCTAACGAACCTGTTTTTTTCCTAGTGTTTTAAATCCCTTAAATGGGAACATAATGAAGTGATCTCTGCAAACGAAGTGAACCCCAGCCAGGTAAGTCCTCATATTAGGTCCCAACCCTTATTCTTTTATTACTTTCCCAATATTTTTATCGTTGGCTTTCAAGATTGGGACCAGGTGCTGCATTCACTCATGGTCCAAGAAGATATCAAGTGAGCAGTGAACGGGGAAGGACGACCCTCGAGCCTGTGACTGCAGGTAACGTCTCAGTCGTAGATGTCTTGGTTGGTTGGGCAACGTCAAATATGTCCCAGCTCACTGCACCGTCTAAAGACTCGTTAGCGCAACGATGTACCATCTAGGCTAACTTAATGGAAGAAGCCAATGGAGTGAAACAAACAGGTGGAGAGCGAAATCCACCAGAGATATCAACAGATCAGGACACGCACCTACAGGATGATCCTATTCTCAATGAGAAAAGTAACTCCACCTCATGGTATTGGAGTTTTCCAAACTAGCCAGTAGTCCCAGCTCCTACTGAAGTCTCTGAATGATAGACCCAAGGAATATAAACCGAAACGTGAAAGTATGAGTCTGGAAACATCTTTCATAACATACTACATTGAATATTCACCTCTAGCTTTGTTGTTTCAGCTACTTAGTTCAATTATCGTCTTGGTTTTCTACTTCACAATCCACCCCCCTTTGATTCTCCCATGAAAGAAACATTGATATGGGTGCCATTGATATCCCAACATAGGCATTAACTTAGATTTACAGCTTGGACTTAGTAACTGCACACTCAGACCCCTCACTTAACTCACTTTTTTCATAGAAGTTGGGGTTACTTGCAGCACACATTCTATAGACAGTCTTGCCTATCTGTGCTACCATCACTCAGGTGGCAATGGTACGTATAACTCTGGCATAGGAAGCAATAGCCGCAATCCACATAACTTAGGGATATATTGGGCCTATGGGCTATCAGTACATTGATTCTATGACTTTTCTCTCTCAGGCCAATACCTTAATGACCGCCATGGAGGGGGAGATTTCTATTACTATTCATACTATCGTTGCTCCTATAGGATGGGATTGACAGATGAACATGTGTTGTACGTGGTTCTCGGTCTGTGGGTAGTGGGGATTTCCGCCGTTTCCTCACCCCTGCTACTATTATTGAATTATTTATCTTGATGATGATGGAGCTTGCTACTGGTGGTGTGTGATTGAAATGAAGGAGCGTGTGAAGCATGAGCGAGTGCGGGAGGGGCCTAAGCTTAAAAAATCGGGCATGGGTAAGCGGGATGAGGTGGCTCCGAGCACCTCCCATAATGGACTGCCTGTGTTTCTCTATTGCTGGGGCTCTAATAGAACCATGCTTGTGACCTACGCTAGTACACATTGATTCTGACTAGTTATTGATGCACTAAATTCGAAGCAAGGGAAAATGTAAGGTTAGATTGTTCGGGCTAGCCTTGCGGTGGTACAAGTCGGTCGATGGAATGTGTTGGGATAGTTTTTAGAGTTTACAAGGCAACTTGCATCGGTCAAATATTGACAAGATTTCTTGGAAGAGTGCTAGTAGGTTCAACAACTGTTAGTATAAGGTGGTTCCGAGGTAGCTTATATTGATCGGTTGTAATAGTGGGAACGGCTATGAATTGCATTGTTCAGTACAAAGTAGCTGAAGCGAAGGTTTACTCGGGGTAAGGTGGTCCCATCGGATCCTTGCTGGACTAGTCTCGTTCCCCAGTAAGTGTCTCTTAGACCTAACCATAACCCCTGATTTGTAGTTGTTCATCCCGGGCCGAACCATTCCTCTCATTAAGAATTTATCCTACCTTAATCCGCTCCCAACTCAAGATAAGGTGTCCCCTTTGTTGAACCCTGGATTGAATGGGAGTAAGGCAAAGCTCGCAACCTTAAACTTCAACTACTGTTCGAAATACCTTGAACAAGTATGTGGGATGGATTGAACTAATGGATTCTTTATTGTATTGTAATGGATGCACGAGATGGGAATCTGTAACCTTCCCTAGTGCCACTCGTTCAAACTCAATAGTGGGATGCTAAGATTGAGATAGATAGATGTGCAGGCCTCTAGCATCAAGAGAAGTTGTGAATGTGGAGTGGATGAATTATTGAAATGATTGGCTTTCCCTACAACCGTAGACTGGCGAGCCCCAAGATCCTTAGCGAAGAAAGCGGTCTACATAGTCTACGAACATCAATCTCATCAGTTAGTTACCCATTATTCGATTCCAAGTTCTATCAACAGATTCCAAGTTTCTCCGCAAAGGTCATGATTGGTGTTTTTCTCATGAATTACGGGTCCTCGATTTCCGTAGTCAATCTAGTGGCTTTTAGCTCCTCGAGATTTAACCTTGTGTTGACTCATAATATTTTGATGTTTCTCTTTTAGGCAATATTCAGATCCACTTAAGGTGCACTTAAGAAGGACGACCAGCGAGGGGGCCAAGTCAAAGAATATCAAAAGCTATATTTTCTTTCATCCACATTCCAGGCTGGTCCCACAGAAACGAATGGAACGGCCTTAGTAGTAACCCATTGAACTTACTAACCTTGTACATAGAAACAAAATGATCCAACCAAGGAAAGAACCCACTGTTGAAGAAAGACATTCTCTTACTGATGCTAACAAAGCAATAGTCATCATTCTCCCAGGGACGGAAGCTCAAGGAGCACAACTTCACATCTCAATAAAGGGGGCACCGTCCACTACCTCTCTATAGGCTAAGGCTAAGAGCTACACGGGGACATAGAGTTTCACTTTTACTCTCTCCATATTCTCTACTTTACTAAATTACCTCACCCCTCTTACTTACAACAATGATCTTCTCATCTCTCTATCTATATGGATGTACTTTATGCTACTAACCTTCCCACTGTCATCATAGTACTGGGCGTAATACTTATTAATTTTCACTGAATTATGACTAAATCAAATCACATAAATTCTCAAGTTGCATAGGTTTGCTACTTTTATACCTATGGAATTGACCTTCCTTACCCTCCTAGCGTCTAGGTGAGCCATCCTTCCCGAGTTGCCGCTTTTTCCAATTACCTTTACTATAATGGATAGCCTGACTCACCTATAGAAGTTACCTTCGTTTTGTAGTAAAAGGCATACATTACTAATTTTGACCTATACCAGGCTAACTTTTGCTGTATAAATGGAGTGACTCGCAGCACACATCTTATATAAGGTCTTACCTACAAATGGGTGGGTTATAAATACTGAGCTGGGTAGACCGCTTAAGAAAGTTGGCTTATTTACGGGGTGACCGAGTGCATCCAGCCTTTCTCAAAACACTCCATTCAATAGGGTGACCCAAGCATTGCGTTTACCAGGGGTCCAAAGATTGGCTAGTGAAATGATCGGACGACTCCGGTGTGACCTTGCCCCGGCATACGTCGGACTCTGCCTCCCAACCGCTCCATACGCCAGGTTTACGTATTTTAAATTACCAGATTATACGCCAGCTTATGTAATCTAAATTACCGTAATTGAGGGGGACAGTACTTGAGGAAGGAAGTCTCACTTTTTATTAGTTCAGTAAAAGAGAGAGAGAAAGAGAATGCTGCCTGGCCTGCTTAATGAACACTTCTTCTTATACTTTTGATCAACTCAGTAAATAGAAAAAGGAATGCAATCTGATTCTCACAATTGGTTCATTTATTCATGTTCGTACTGGGAGTGAGATCGAAGTATATTATATATGGTGCATCACTTTTATTCATTGACATTAACAATAGGTAATGTTGGTTTGTTTCTCGAGTTGGATGGATCTTTCATGAATTTCCCCATTGAAAGCATGGTACGACTGGTATGGCTTTCTGGTATGGTTGGATGGATGGTCGATATTTCATACCTTATTTCGTAACTCGCTCCTCTGTCTAAGTGACCGGTGCTAATCTATTACCGTTGGTTGTTCCTATTGATGCAGGCAGTAGCGGAAGGAAGGGCGGGTTGGTAGCGCTCAATGAAAAGGCTCCTAAGACTTCTCCCTGATCTCTTCTTGGAAGCAAGGCTCTTTCTTTCTGTCAACCAGGGCTTCAATCTGTCTTTCTTTACGGATCGTTGCTCATTCATTCCCCAACAAGGAAGCGGTAGGGCCTGAGCGACAGCGTAACATATCTTTCCTGAGTAGTAGCATAACATATTCCCGCGGTATTTCTCCTCTGTAGAAAGTAGTAGGAGAATAAGGAGTAAAAGGAGGGAGAGTAGGAGAATAAGGGAGTAGGGAGTAAGTATGGGGTATCGGGGTTCGGGAGTCTGGAGTGGGTAGCGGGTACTTACATTCAAGGTAAGGTAGGTATCTCCTCTGGTGTCTAGCTAGGCATCTTCTCTTCAACCTCTCAATGCTGACTGGGATCCCATCCATTCATATCCTGGCAATGTTGGTTGTCTGGGCATCTCCTAGCAATGTCTGAAGGCCCATCCAAAGAGGCTCTATGTTGTCCTTACATCTGATCATCCAATGCTAGTAAGCGTAAAGTAAATACCAATTCAATGCCTACCCAAGCTCGCCTCACTCACTCATACAATCTCTAGCTGGAGTCAGTCTTCTGGCTAATAAATCCGGGGCAGTTCCACGATCTATGCTAAAGTTCCCAGGATATCTGCTAAAGTGAGTTCTGGTTGTAGGGAGGGAATCTAATCCATCTGATAGTTGACGATATATGCTAAAGATTCTTACAGTAGTTCCTAAATATGCACGATTCGACGACAGGTTTGTTCTGTGCCAGCCACCGACTCTACTTCCATTCATAAAGGTAGGAATATAGAAAGGTAATAGCGATGTCATTTTGCCCATCCACCACAAGCACCTAAATAAGTGTGTAAAATATTCGTAAGTAAGGAGTAAATGCAAAAGGGCAGCTTCCACGTACGATCCGAGGGTTGTTCCTTTCCTATTCCACTTCCATAAGGCATCTAAAGGTCTTGGCAGTCTTCATTCATAGTATCTGGAGCTCATCCCAAAAAGCTAAATATTGGTACCTAGGAGATGAAAGGTTGGTAATGTTGTATCGCCCGTGACCAATTATATATAGCCCATATACTGATGCTCTATCTATTCTATGTGAAGCCTTCCCTCCCTTCCATCCGTCAAATGCTTGTTGTAAGTCTAAGGCAGTAGTATATAGAGGTGAATAGGGTCCCTTTAAATGGTAAGAGTCTAATGTAAGTAAGCATAAGGGGCGGGTGAATATCCTAGTGGCTATCTAATCGATATTACTGGTTGAAGCTATAGGTGTATAGATATGGTGGGCAGATAGAGTAGGTAAACATAATTTTAGGGCAAGTAAGGATCTAAAGGTCCTGCTATCAATGCAGTCTTCATTAATGAAAAGTATCTTCTGGGGGTTAAGCCCGGCCGGCTCGATAATCTAAGTCTAGTGTAGTCACTACTAAGCACTTAATTGCACTTAATTAATTCAAGTGATATAGTCTAGGTGGGCAGGTAATAAGTAAACACTTAAAGTAAGGTCTAAGGGTAAAAAGGTTGTATAACTCCATGTCATCCCTGCCATGCCGGGGGTTCTATAGTTTGGTACCTCGCTAAGATTTATTAAATAAGTGTTCTAGGGTGAGCTTGCCGAACTCTCGACTAAAGGCCGCCATCGTAGAAGGTCTAGTTCTTTCAGGTGGGTACTATGTGAAGGTGATATGATATGTGTTGGAGAGTACTAGAGTAATATTAATGTTGGATCATCTCATCCTTCCCCTTCCATATAGATGAAAGATAGCGACCCTCTCATTTTATCAAAGCTTGAAGGCTTTCTTTCCCTTCTTTTGGATAAAGTGCTCTTCGGGGAGAGGTAATCGTTCCAGTAAGCTTGCTTGGATACGGTTTCCCGTGAGTGAAAGTATTATGACGTATGTAGTAACGATGATTACATGGCTCACTAACCCTGGATCTTATGCATGTATAGTGGTGTGTTGTTCCACCAACGAACGACTTGCGCCTATGGCAACCAGTATATGGAGTATTCTAAGCCCCTACCTAGGGTAGAGCTAAAATTGAGGAGCGGAGCCTCTGCTCTGGTAAATGAAATGATTCGCGGGTAAAAGTATAATTTGTCTAGGTGTCCTTGGATTTTTTT
The DNA here is from genome assembly GCA_034641835.2 of Pinus albicaulis. Taxonomy (NCBI): domain Eukaryota; kingdom Viridiplantae; phylum Streptophyta; class Pinopsida; order Pinales; family Pinaceae; genus Pinus; species Pinus albicaulis. Next base: position 12,460,675 of record CM076576.1, on the reverse strand, counting down.
GTTGGGTCTGCTGGTGGGGCACCGCCCCGTTCATTCCCTCTATATCCTTGGATAGCGGGTAACCCCTTTCCGTCCACTATTTAGGCGCTTCGCACCTTAAAAAAAGTGTCGGCGCTAATCGAGTAAAGTATGAGTTTAATACTCTGAAGTTGCAGTTCCAAAGCGAGTAATTCAGTAGAAGCCATTGATCCAGTTGATACGTCCAAAAGGAAACAAGGTCCGGAAGCATGGTAAGATTCAAGGTAACCAGTCATCCTTCCTAGCCGTGTGAAACGTTGTAAAATGCCCTTCTTCATCGCTGTACCGTAACTTGGAGGTCTTATATTATAATCCTCCACCAGGGTATCGAACTCTTTGTTTTCTTTATTCAAATCGATGATTGAAAGAATTTTAGGTGATTCCTTCAAATAAGGTCAAGGGGTGCAGCATAATAGGCGCATAGCGGGACATAAAGCTATGAAGTATTTCGGCAGGGAACTTACTTCTAGGCTTAGGCACAGGTGAGGCTTCGTGATAAGATACTCATTTAAATAGGCACCCAGGTCCAAGGCATTAATATACTTGGCTTGATAGTTTCGGGTTTCGGATTGAGGGCTTTAGGTACTTGGCTTGAGGTCTTGATTGCTTCCCCGCATGGATTAGGGATTAGGGCAAGGAAAGAGACATTAGAGCCGACCGGATCTATTCTCCCAACTCTTTAGAGAGGATACATTCATAGATACTGCCCTAGAGGGGATACACCCATAGAAATATGATATATTCTACTGTCACCAAATCTATATGCCAAATAAGCAGGTCTACTCCTTCTACACCGGACGTCCCACTGGAACAGTTAGTTTGGAACCCCCAAACACAAATATTTTCTTTATAAAAATGTGTATTTGGCAAAGAATTTTCAAATTGACTGGAAACACTTCTTGGACCGGTGGCCCACCTTCTTGTTCTATCTTCTCTACTGCGCATGGGCCTTTATATATGTCATTTTGGGACGTCATTTTGAGCGAGCTTGAAAGACCTTTCTTTTGGTTATTCTTCTTAGGCACCACATAGTAATATTCTTTTCATATGCGAGCGAGAGGTACGGGTACGTAGTTCTGATATTTTGGACAACTACTAATAACAAAAACAGTCTTGGATGGAGGATCATTTAATAGTTGGAACTACCCTCTTGGATTTAGGAACTACCTACAGCCAACGGATATTAGAAGAGTAAGCGGCTTGCTTGCTTTCCTGGCTGGGTGTGAGGGCTTAACATTTATCACTATTCACTTTCTGAATACTATTTGACCTTATGTGCATCTCTATCTGTTTACCAAACTTTACTGCTTCATCCTGTTAGCCCCCTATAAATTTTCGACAAGAAAATAAGGGGCTAAGATGTTTCTGAGCCTTCAAGGAATGCATTTCCCCAGAAAACACATCATCCTTGAAGCCTCCTTGTGCCTTATGTCCTCTGATAAATTCCCTTCTGCTGATTCCCATCATAAAGCCTCTTTGTTTTTGAAGAGATGCCCAAAGGCCCCCTTTTCCCTCTTATTTCATTCCCCTAAGCCTTTGTTTTCTATCCCCTTTGTCTCCCCTTCTTTTTCCCCACTTGCCTTTCATTTCCCCTCAAAATCACCTTTAAATTCTTTCCCCTACCCTTTGTAGGCCATCTTCCCCTTTGTTCCCTTATTACTTCCCTTCCTAACCTTCAGATCACTTTAAAGGGACAAATACCCACTTTCCTATCTTACTACAGGCCTTGGACCCCTCTTCCCCTCTTTTCCGACTTCAATCACGTTATAAACCATTTTAATACAAAATATGCGTTTATAGCCTTCCCCCTTGCATACCCCGCTTGTTTGTTATAAACTTTATTATAAAGTTTATATCACATTATATAACCGCCGCCTATCGCAAGTCGCGCATCGCAGTTTCGTTCGCTTGTTCATTGGATCCATCGCAAATATTTGCGATGCGATGGGATCGCATCGCAAATATTTGCGATGCGACCATCGATCGATCGCATAATCGCATTCTCACTTGTCCGTTCGAGTGATCCATCGCAAATATTTGCGATGCGATCCGATCCCGTCGCAAATCCTCCACCGTTGATTCCCGTGCGAACCCAACCGTCATCGCATTCCCAACCGTTTCCCCTTCCTCGATCGCAATCACAAATTATAAGTATGCGATCCCCCCTCGTCCATCGCGACTGCGATTGCCCGCCTAAACCTTGGCCAACCGTTGGGTTAAAATCCAACGGCTCGAAGCAAATCGCCACCCGCCTGCGATTGGGTTCCTCCTCATCGCATGTCACTGCCTTCCCTTCGCATTCCTTTGCATTTTGTCACCATTGTTTGGTGAAAGCCTCCATTCCGTCGCCGCGCCATCATATTTTTCGCCCTCCGCTCCACCGGTCTTCCATTGCATCGATTTTCCTCACACAGTTGTGATTTTTTCTGCAGAGTACAAGGGTTGAAACGCCACCATAACTGCACAGTATGGAGGCGACTGAAAGTTTTCCACTGTCAGAGGCAAAGAATTTAATGAAGGGCAGGTGTCCACACCAGCAGAATGTCTTCGTCTGAAGAAGGATGAATTGCCCTTACCACTTGATTACATGTCGTGCTCCAGAGGAGATCTTCGCTCAGCACGCAGTCCAAGGAGATCCGAGCATTTGCTGCTCAAGTACGGCGGACCAGTCCGTTTTTCATTACCATTTCATTTATTCACCAAAGGTACTACACCAGGATGCATCTGAAACATACCGAGAATTAATGAAGCCTGACGAAGACCCTCCTTTTCTCCAAAGAGTGCCAAAAATTAAGGCTCAGAGTTCCAAAAAGAATGGGCTTCGACCCTTTCCTTCTTTTCTGAATTTAATGTTATATTTAGTGTTCTACCTACTTCCTCTGCTCTTTTTCAGCTATAAAAACTATGAGGAAGTTGTTGTAAAGGTGGTTGATGAGTTATCAAAGAAATGTAAGCAGTTCCTCCTGAAATAAGAACTCTGTGTATAATTGTAACGTAGGCCGAGTGAGATGTATTCAGATTAAGTGACCAAATTATTGGCTATGTTGTACCTGATTGGTGTTGATATTTAATATAATGAGCACATTCCTTTGGATCCTGATCTAAAGCTGCGGTGATGTTTTCCTATCTCTGTGTTTATTTCATTTCATTTCAGTTCTTCTGGCTCGCATCAAAAATTTGGCGTAAGATTCACCCATGTTAGGTGCCTTATGTTGCTGCTCTCCCAGCCCTATATGTTTTCTACTTATATGTGTATCTGAATATTGATTTCAATGGATTTAACCAGTGTAGTGGATGTTATTTCCTGCTCTCTGATATATGAATTAAGGAAATCCATGTTTAGATGTTCTTGTTGGGATTTGACCGAATGTGTTGAGAACACTGGGAGGTCTAGAGCTTTGTCCCTGCCTCACTAGGATCTTTCCATTCCATTAAGCCTTTTGAAGATCCCTCGTGCTGCCCCTGATTATGTCCAAGCAGGTATGGAGTTAAATGACCTCCGACCTGATCTATAGACATAATTAGATGGTTCTCCTTCTTTCATCTTTATCACTTTAGGATCCAAGGCTTTAGATGACTAGCCCAACTGAAAACTTGCATGTTGAATAGCAAGTAAATCCTTTCTTGACTCCATTGCCCAATGGACTTGGTATTCCCTGGACTATTTCTCCTCTGTCTATATCCTTTGTTGCGCGGCCTTGTCTTATGACGAACCCTTCCTTCCTGATTCTAAACAACCAAACTCTAAATCAAACAAACAAACCATGTGCCTATAACTAGCCTAATATCTTAAACTTGAGCTTCAAAGCCATATGCCTTGACTATTATAGAGAGATCCCTCTCTGGACCTAGGAGGGCTAGATCCTAAGGTCCGAAAGTGGTTCTATGTTGTCTCATCTTTTGGTATTGCCAATCTTGCCAAAACATGGGAACCCCAACACATCCAACCTTAATGCATGGAGTGCTACCACTTGCTTTATTAAATGCTTAAGAAGTTCACTCACTATTTCTCTTTTCAGACTGGGCTGAACTCAAATACATCCTTTTTATTTATGAAGACAACGTTGCTAGGATGAGACCTACTTCCCTTTCATTTTAGTGCTTCCATTTTCTATTTACCAACCTTTTTTATTTAATGGATGGATTTCATAACCCTGAAATGCTAGAATTCATCCATTTGGACTAATAAAAACACAACCTATCAACCCCAATGGAGGAAGCTTACTTGGACCTCCAACAAACAATGGGTGGTTCATATAGGAAAAAATGCATCTGATAAGGTTGGTTTTCGCTTCGACCCTTTACTTTCACCGATTCAGGCACCCATAGGCCCAAGGCGCAAGGAATTAGGAAATGAATCGATGTTTCCTTTTAGCCCTATATCACTTTAGGAATTTATCAACTTAGTGCGTTGGAAGGCTGCTTTCCCTTTCAGAACCGGATCAACTTATCCTTGACTTTCTTTACTGCCGAAATACTAGGACGATGGGATGGCTTCGCTCCTTACCAACCCATTCTTTAAGCCAGGAAAACTTAGTGGATGGGATCATTGGAAGAGATGCCCCGGATATATTCTCAACAACCGTCAGAACTTCAGAGACATGGATGGATGGCTAGATGATGGGATGATGGATGGTCAAGTAGCCAAGAGGTTTTCCCTTTATCAGATATCGTGGAACTACCGGAATGGATTGGATTATGTGGTGGTCCATCAGACAGAGCAACCTCATTAGATTATGGGGACGGGCTTATGACATTGCTAGGAAGGAGGGAGATGTTCACACTTGCTTAAATCATGCCTTGTTGATACGGCACTCTGACTCTTCATACTTTTACACTTGCCTTACCTTTTATTAAGAGTTAACAACCTATTCACCGAAATAAATACCTAGACCTCTCTCTCTTACTGAATGAAGCGCATAGTTAGTTAGTTGGGACTGCTGCTAGTCACAACTCTTTGAAGCACAGAATGGCTGGAGGGAGAGATCGATGGAGTTATGTTCAACCCATGAATTTATCTTTCAAGCAGCACTGGATGAATGGATGTTCAACTTACCCCCTGAACTTACTAATTCCCAACCCATTCTTTCTACCTGGAAGAGAAGTAGAGTCTGAGTATGGATAGAATGCTATGAACCCTTCTCATAGACGCTGGTATCAGAAAAAGTTCAGACTACCTTATTACCCTTATCCCTCTTAGCTTATGTGTTTATGAACTACCTTGTATATCTTACGTGTAGCTGACATGAAGCGTTTAGCAGATATATTCATGAATAACCCTTCTATTACAAGCTTGGTATCAGGAACAGATCACTTCGTTCCTCATACCCTTTCTCTTAACTACCCCACACATAAAAAAATTGAACAAAGAAAGCTCCAGAACTTCTTATATCCTTCTAATATCCCTTAATTAAGTGTTTACTAACTACCCGATACTACCCTATATCATATTAATGAAGCACTTAGGCAACGGACGGTATCGCTATAGACCCAAAGAGAGTTCATAGCATGGCTGGCATGAAACCAAGATTCCCTTTCCCCCTCCACCTTCATGAAGCGTTGAACAAGTATCGATAGGAACCTGAGCAGAGGCAATGGAATGGCAGAGAAAACAGAGCATGATACCACATGGCCCCCCTTATGGGACGTGTGGAACACTGGAAGAGCTATACGCCCTAGACACACTTCCCTAGATGAATGAAGGAAGAAGCGTTGACGATGTATCGCTATCAACCAGATTGATGAATAGCATAGGCATAGCAGAGAATGATATGATTATACCCCCGAGTACCCATTCCCCTTTCCACCATATGAACTACATGCCCTAGAACCACTTACCTTACTCCATTAAGCATTGAAAAAGTAGCGCTATCAAACCTTTTCCTTCTCTTACGATGCTGCTATTTTGATCCGGTCCTTCTAAGAGAAGTAATAATAGCAGTAGTTCCTAAACAATAAATTCCTCAAGTGGTCTAGTTTGAACAGGTCTATTGATTAGGTAGCAGGCAGTAAACTAAAGATAGGTAGGTTGATTCCTAGAATGGAGTAGATTCTAATTTCTGAATTGTATCAGCAAGGCTCGGCCGTATCAATAGTTCATACATGGTACCCATCCCAGCAGCATATTAAAGCAAATGTGATTCCGGAAATGAAATATACATAATCTAAAAGATAATAAAACAAAACAAAGGCGTATAAGAACATAAGTGGGTACATGGTGATGGTGATACGTGTGTGTTGGGGCTACAGGAAGGGTAAGGTAGTGGGATCCCGTTCCTTCTAAGATAAGGGTAATTAAATGGGAAGGGCATAACTCCATCTCCTATGATTTCGACAGTAATCAAGAGTCAAGGGGTTGGTGGATCCAGTCAGTCCTTCTAATAGAAGATAAGAGCAGTCAGTCCCCACTAAAAAATTAATGAAGCAAGTGATATAAGGCTAACAGGTCTAGGTAGTATGATTGGAGGGGTAGTTAGTAACAGTCAAGGTAAAGGGAAGATAGGGTCAAGGGTTAATATCCTAGCAGAAGCTATAGGTGCGATGGGTAGAGTATAGATAAAAGAGCAAGGTAGGCTTAATAAAGTAAATAGTCAAGGGTCTCCTAGCAAACGGATTCATTCATCCAAGTGGTATAGGGAAATAGGGTCGCATAGGTGGGCAGGTATTATCACATAAGTAAGGGATAAGGGTAAGGGTGAGACACGTTTAGTGCCGGTCTTTATAAGAGGGTTCCTAGCGATATCTCAAAAGCGCCTCATTCAGTAAGTGGTCTAGGTGAACATGCATAGGTATTAAGGTTAGGCAGGGCGGAACGGAAACACAGAAGTAAGTAAGGGTAAAGGTTCATAGCATGTCTACCCACTAAGTTCCTTGCCTCAAGTAGGTGTTATCGAACGCTGGAAAATTCTGTTTGAAGCCCGTGACAAATACCTACTAATGTTCTTATGTTGAAGCCCATCAATACAATAATGCTCTCTCCATAGACAGAAGGAAGGACATTGCCGGTACTAGCTGACCTATGGTGGAGCTATGCTGCCTAAGGAAGGACACTGCCTGCCTTAAGCCGTTGAGGTCAAGCCAGAAGGGAGGGTAGAGGATAAATGAGCCAACCTACCTCGATTTAGCTGCTCTTAGCTTAGCGTTAAGAGAGAGAATAGTACCCAGTTAATAGCTTTATCATGGCTAAAGGAACTGAACGGTATAGAACACTGTTACTACAGA